>CM073759.1:208287519-208529689 GCA_037127475.1 Arma custos | reverse complement strand
TCTCACTCTCTCTCTCTCTCTCTCTCTCTCTCTCTCTCTCTCTCTCTCTCTCTCTGCACAAAATCTGACATAACCAGTTATTGAGCAGGGCTGTAGAAATAAGGTTAGTATTTTAATTAAACTATTGATACGTTTTATTGAGCTAAAGGAGGATATTATATGTTTTGATTTATAAATAAACTACTTCAAAAAAGAATATAATTATTGTTCGGAGTGTCAATATATTTGGAAATTAGACTATGCTAATAATTTAAAATTAGAAATTTAAATAATTCAGACCATGATTTATGTAGCAAATAATAAAACAACACAGTTAATCCAAAGTTTTAAATATTCACAGTTTAATTCTATTAAAAATTTATCTATAATGTAAAAGTTTCACCGAAAGAAAATTTTTATTACCGTATTCCAAGTTCGAATTAGGTCTGATGTGATTTTTATTATATCATTTGACGTTAAATAATATTAAGTGCTTGGAGATTACCTGATTTGTCAAATATTTTTCGGATAGGAGTTGCTTAGGCATATCGGAAAACCAAAGTTAAAGATCACTCATACAGCCCGGAACATGAGAAATCCCGAGACTGGGTTCGAACTCAAAAACAGTCGGTTTGTAAGCTCCAAAAATGGTAACCCACTTTCTTTTCTTTTAATGAAGTAATATTGTTCGAGAATTAAGTTCTTGTAGCTATGAAACTTCATCGAATAATTTCATTTAATTAGAAGATTTTCTGTAGAACCTCCTAACTAACTTGAAAACAAACTCATCAACCGACTAAGATACCATATCAAGATATACGATGTTAACAAAAGCAATTTCATTTCGCCCAGCATTATTGAGTTTGCAGCTGTTTACTTTTTCATTTCTACTCATTGCATGATTGCTCCTGGGATAGTTTATTCACAATTTAAAAAAATAAATTTCACCTTTTTGGATTTCAGATTAATTTTGTTTTAAATTTTTAAATAAATCTGTATTTGGTTTAATAAATAATTAAATTAATAACGGTCACAATTATTTTGTTGTTTGTAGTTATTTCAATCTAAATTGTATTTTTTTAATAGGGAGAGATGTTTCAGGTTGTGCTTGAATAGTTTCTTTTTTTCGGATCATCTGTTTGTAATTCCTCAATGTTGAGGTTGATATTTTGCAATTATCCATCCTGAAAAACTTCGTGTTTCAATTTTTCGGATTTACAGGTCCCTAATTGAAATATAGACATTTATTTTGAAGATATTATAGGTCTTAGTATTTTAATTTATTTCTAGTTCTCATATATTTCATTATCTAGACATACTTGGAAAGGGATACGGTACTAATATGAATAGAATTTTCATTATAAATAACAAGTTAGGGCAGCTAGAACGCCGACTCGAACCAAATAGTGTTCAAAGGAGTGCTTTCTACGTTGTGAAGGAGTTTTGTAAAATCATACATTCCATCCTAGTAAAATGTGAAAAAAATTGAAAACTGTTTAAGTATTAATGTTTTATACTTGGATCGGACATATTTGTGTTTTTCTAATGTTTAATTGATATGATTCAAGTTTTCATATTATCTATTTCAACGAAAACACAGTAAATCTAGCTCAAAACTCACACGCTTCTGAATCGTTGTATTAGTATTCAAATAAAGAATTATTTCTATATGAAAAGAAGATTGGGAATATATATACCAATAATCACAGATGATCTGCAATAAAGGCATTTAAGCATGAAGGAAATTTATGATCAATTATATAGGACGAGGAAATGATAAGCACTTTTTCTCGTTTCAAATTGTTCAAATTCAAATAGTTTACAAATTTTTTAAAAGAATTTCTAAGATTTGTTGGTCATATCAATTGAATGGATGGTAATAAACTCAGTAAAAAACTACTTATCTGTTTTGATAAAAGAAAAATCAAATCTATATGGCTTCCAGAAACAGGAAAACAATCCTGGAAGCAGGAAAAAATAAGAAAAGAACAATATCAAGCCAAAATGAAAATATTCTGGAAAAAGAAAAAATCCTTAGAAAATAATTTCTTAATTTCATAACCAATTCAAGAACATACGTTATTTCCTAATTTTTTGCTTATTTGTATAGTTAAAAAATCCTGTACCTCCCTGACCCAAAAAGCTTCATGGTTACATTGCGTGGTAGAGACTGTATTGTTGGACTGATAGAGACATTTTATTGAAATACTGTTGTCCAGAAGGTAATTTGTCTTAGACCATCGGCCAGGTTTTTTTCATTTTACATTATAGAGGCTCGCTGAAACGCAGTAGGGTCTCCATCTGTTTGATATTAATGGATTAAAGTAATTAACTGCTACCACCGGATTTCACCCCGGGACCTTTGCCTTGTCAACTCCGACTCTACTTCTTCTGCAAAGTACTTGCGTGTCATGTATGAGAAACCTCTGAATTCATGTTTCTGTGAGTATATTCGATACTCCTATTCCAAGAAATGAAATATCGATGAACTGCGTACTATCGATAATAGTTCCTGCTCTCATCCATGACTTACTGTAGTGATTATATGACTGTCCTCTGGTTTTGTTGTACTGATTTTCGCCGATGAGCCCATAGCTCTCCCTTCCCGATCCAATGCCTTATTAATCAAGCAAGGCTCGACCTCGATGAAGGCGTTGTCCCAAGGAAGGGGCTTACTCCCAACGAGGTGGCACTTTCCAATTCGAGCTTTGAAGGGAGCGCTCACCTCAGCTGTAATATTTCCCTATCTTTAAGGCCCTTTCTCACCCTGCCTAGGGATTTGGTCCCCAGGTGCCAATCAGCCTGGATTACCTGAGCACTCCCTTCTATGGTTGGCTTATTACTTCCCTCAGTATGACATATTTCGCCTTTCCATTAATCATTCTTTCTCCTACTTTTTTTTTTTATTGCCACCCTTTGATCATACCCTTTATAGTATTCAATATGCTAGACGCAATATTAATACCCTTTTTTATCTCGACATTCCACCATCAATTTGTGGTTCTCCTCCTCAAAAAATTCATTACTCCCTCTACCTCTTTTTGTATCAGTAATTTAGGAACTTAATCAGATAAGTTGAGATCGATAATAGCATGTAATGATGTAAAATTATTTTCGTTCTAAAAACGGATATGAATCCATTGAGAGATTAGTTTACACTTTACTTTTAATTTAATTTCATATACTCGAATAAAAAAAAGCTATGCTCCTAAGTTGCATCGTCATATTAATTTTGAGCCCCTCAGGAGGTAAATTGCAAAGTTCCTCATATAATTCTTCACATTCAGTTTTTACCTTCCGATAGGCGTTCACAACCTTACCAATGAATTACAAACTTTCTTCTTCTTTTAGTGGCGCGACAGATGGTTAAAGCGATCCTTGGCCTGCTCAATGTCCAAGATCCATCTGCTTCGGTCCTGTGCAAGTGAGGAACTTATTCTCAGTTTCTAGAGATCTCGCAGGACGCTATCCTTCCACCTGCACCTGGGTCTCCCTCTACGCCTCACTCCAGCAGGGCAGTTTTCGTACACTCTTCTAACAGTTCTTTCTTCTCCGATTCTGAGCAAGTGACACAGCCACTTCATCCTTTGAAACCTGGCAAAAGAGGAGATCGTCATGTCATTATAGCGTTCATATAACTCTCTGTTTTTCTTGTTCGCCATACACATTTTTCTTGGACGGGTCCTACGATGTGTCTGAGGATCTGCCTTTCGAATCTATTAACCAGATGTGCATCCTTCTGGTTTAGGGTCCATGTCTCGCAAGCATATGTCGCAAGCATAAATTGGCCGAATCAGCGATTTATAGAGTTATCTTAGTTTTGAGGTCGACATTTTTGCCCCTCAGCAAACTGGCAATAGCAAAGTATGCCCGATTCCCAGCCAGTACTCGTCTGATTTCTTCTGTTTTATCTTGTTTGTCGTTGATAGCAGAACCAAGTTGAGCTCAGCAGGAGGTGAACTGTAAAGTTCCTCATATAATTTTTCACATTCAGTTTTTACCTTCCGATAGGCGTGCACAACCTTACCAATCAATTACAAATTCTACAATAAATAATTTTAAAAAAATACTTGGATGCGCGTACTCCTAACATGCAAAACCTGTTACTATACCCTTATATTTGTAGGAATTCACGGCCACGACTGTGGTCGGATTGGGTGGACAGAAAATTGTAGAAAAGGGGGTAATTCCCGAAACCGGCAAGAATCAAAGAAAATTAAATTAAAATTCCCTCTGCGTATCTGACAGATTCTTGGTGCGCGTATCGGAAAGTTAATCAAATTGCAACAATTTCTTTTATGTAAAAAAAAATCAAACTGTAATATAGATATAAATATTTCTATTATGAAGAGAAAAGTTTCGTCTTGGCCGATATTGGAACCCGCGTCGTCCGCATCTCTAGCGCAGTGGTCTAACTATCTGAGCTACCAAGGCTCGTAACCAAGCCAGACAAATCCATTCTCTTCACCGATCCTATATCTCTATATATATTTTCCTTCATATATATTTACCTATATCATACCGATCCTATATATTTTCTTAGAGAATATAATAAGAATCCAGAGAATGGATTTTTCTGGCTTTGTTACGAGCCTTGTTAGCTCACATGATTAGAGCACCGCGCTAGAGTTGCGGATGACCCGGGTTCGAATCTCGGAGAAGACAAATGTTTTCTCCTCAAAATAAAAACATTTAGAAGTAATCACCATCAAAGGAACAATTAATAAAAATAAATTATATAATATAGATGGTCGCATATATCTGCTTTAGAAATAAATAAATTAATAAAATACAATAAAGCAACTATTAACTAAGTTGAGTCATCAAAATGTTATGGTGACCGGCTAAATGATCATAATGCTAATAATAAAAATAAATAAACAAACAATATATCAGTAAAATTATTTAAACGTGCAGTAATAATATGCAGGTAAGCTGTTTCCAAATTTAGGGCAAATATATTTCAGGAAAGTCCCTATAAACAAAGATATAATCTATCTCCGTTTAATTGAGTGCAGTCCTGCTGTGTACTGCGCTGCAACATATTGCAATATATCGTACAAGCCATATCGAAGTTTTATTAGAAAAAGAAATATGAATTTGCAGAATAAAAGAAACGTTGGTTATAAATACCAGATACCATAAGGTCGTGCTATAGAATCTAAGAGGGGGTGAAGATACCTGCAGAAGATAACTGTTGTGCATCTGAAGAGAAGCTGGCTGGGACGTAAGATGGCCAGATCTAGGATGCGCCCAACCCACAAACATACCTGTGGACGAATAACCCATTATTCACCCGTTTTTCAATAATGACAAGTTTCAATACAATTTTAATATGCATTTTACGGCATGGCTATCTAAATCAAAATTATTATCAATATTTTTCATTGTATCCAAAACATTGTATAATAAATAACCCGTAGATTATAATTAATTAATCTTGAACTGCGCACTTAAGTCTTAATCACCACATATCAAATATTACATTATTGATAATTCTATTAAGGTAAAGGTTGATTGATCAGTTAATTTGTAAACGAACAACCAACCCCCAAGAACAATTATGGTCAAGAACAATTATATTAACCCCAAGGTATTATTCCCGGTAATAATAAAGTATTATTCCCGGTAATAATAAGGTATTATTTTTTAAACTCATGGCATTGGAAATAAAATACAGAGATCCTCTTAAAGAACAGGACGTAGCATTTATAAAATGGATAATATTTATAATGAACACAGAATAAATGTATTGAACAATATAATTAATAAAGTAGGTATTTTATTTTCCTATAACAGCAATATATAAACACGCCTAAAATATATCAGGTATGATGTTTCCGAATTAAAGGAAAATAAAATTCATTGATGCTCCTCAGAAAACTCCCAATTTTATCTCTGTTTTAACTTTTAATCGTTCGAAATAAATCATAAGTAGAAATATTCAGAGCTGTTGTGTAATTTAGTACCTCATGCCTTTTTAATCAACACATTAAATTTTCTTTATCCAACTGAAACATATTTTTTTAAACTTATATACTAACGGTCATTGACAGATTAAGAAAAAATATTTTGCGAACACGTCCTTTATTAACAAAAATTTTTAAACGATAAAATATGGTTGGCTAACAGGTATGCATAGCCTATACTTTATACTTTCTAAGACGTAGCTGCGACATCTCAAGGTTCCAACATATACCCAATAATCTATATATATATATATATTTATATATAAAAGAGTTCGACCTGAATGACTGACTGACTGACTGACGGATCTACGCACAGCCTAAACCGCTGATTGTAGAGACCTGAAACTTGGAGTGTGTGTTCTTTGTATGACGTAGGCATCCGATAAGAAAGGATTTTCCGAAATTCTACTCTTAAGGGGGTGAAAAGGGAGGAAAGTTTTTGGGATCTACGCACAGCCGAAAACGCTGATCATAGAGACCTGAATCTTAGAGAATGTGTTATTTGTATGAGGTAGGCATCCGATAAGAAAGGATTTTCCGAAATTCTACCCTTAAGGGTGTGAAAAAGGGGTCCAAAGTTTGTGGGATCTACGCACAGACTAAACCGCTGATCGTAGAGACCTAAAACTTGGAGAGTGTGTTCTTTATATGACGTAGGCATCCGATAAGAAAGGATTTTCCGAAATTCTACCCCTAAGGGTGTGAAAAAGGGGTGCAAAGTTTGTGGGATCTACGCACAGACTAAACCGCTGATCGTAGAGACCTAAAACTTGGAGAGTGTGTTCTTTATATGACGTAGGCATCCGATAAGAAAGGATTTTCCGAAATTCTACCCCTAAGAGTGTGAAAATGGGGGACAAAGTTTGTATGCTGGCTCACGTGTGTCTTAGTCGATAAATTTCTCGCTGCTGCGGTACGACAAGTGAAACCGTTATACTAAGTAATCCTTTTCAATAAGTTCAATAACGCTACATAATAATCCTTAACTGACACGAAAAACAGTATACTTTTGTCCGCCCCGTTTGTTAATCAGTGTTAATGTATGTTTCAAGGCTTTGCTGATCCGTCTGTGATGAAATTTGATTTGGATAATCTCAACCCTGAGGCGACACCACATAGGCGAAGTTTATAAAAAACTGTAACAAGATTGACTAATACACACAGCGGTCAACGCACAGCAGAAACCACTGAACTTAGCATATCGCAGATAGGTTCTTTGTTCAGCTTAAATGAGCGCTTAGAAAGGAATTTTGACAATTCCACCCCCAAGAATTTTCCCCTTAATATAATAGAGGTTCAAAGATTGTATGGAATCCGCCAGTTTTAAAATTAGACATCTGGAATTTCGGATGAACGAGTAACTTATAGTTAAAAAAATGTAATTATTTTGGGTATCGAGATACCTTGTAAAAAAAAAAAAAAAGATAAAAAAATGGTACGCTTAGTACAATTTAAAAAAGTATATTTAAAATACAGTATAATGCTAGATTAAAAACTTAATTAAAACAAAAAAACAAGAGATAAAATGATGGATAATAAAAAATAATAAAAAAATATTCTTACTTCTGTTTTATTTTTTAATGTCTGGGTCGTTGTTTCATTTATGTTATTATCATTGTCCACTTTATTTATTTATATTTGAATTTTATATACCTTGATCTCCAATAACTATTTAATATTATAATTACTAAAAGTGAATTACTTCAAATTCACTATAAGCTTCTTTTTCATTGATAGGACATGACCTTCAGAAATTCTTACAGAAAATAAATTGTTGAATGAAGCTCAATCAATACTTTTTAATAAGGCCAGGCGTTGCTTTGGCTGTCATAGTTTTAAAAATATATTACGTTAAAATTTGAATTTTAAAGAAACAATGAGTGAATGAAAAAAATTAATTAAATATATTTTTGATTTTACATTTTATTCATCTTATATCTAAGTACAGTATATAATAAATAAGAAATACACAGAAACACACACACATATGTATATATATATATATATATATATATATATATATATATATATATATATATATATATATATATGTTAAAAACATCAATAATGTATGAAACATGTTTTTGAAATAAATAAATATCTTGTTCAAGAGTGAATCTGAAATTCCTCTTTTTATTATGATAAGTGAGGAAGAAGCCTTTCCTATGCGACATCTATATTAATGTGCTTTTACCTCTTTTTACTTTTTTATACCGAGAGTAGAGAATTACCGCTCTAAGCCCCTCAGAATTGAGCGAGTGATCTTCCTCCTCTGAATTAAGTGGGACTGCGCTGTGTCTCTCGGAATAAAAAGTTATTGTTAAAGCTTAACGGCTCTTAAGAGGACATTTATTCCATTCCAGAACCTTGCGGAATAACAACCGGTCTGGAACACCCACCTTCTTCCGCGGTGTAAATAAATATGAGGTGGGAGTGTTGTGCTAAAACCCTGCAGGAGGGGAAGGTAAATAGAAAGCACCTTCTTTATTTGAAATCGATAGACCTTATAGAATAAAGAAAAGCGAAATAATAATATATTTATGGAGAAATAAGCTAGTTCGAAAAGCTTTCAAAGAGAATTCTCAACCAGGAAGAAAATGTTTATATTAAAATTCAACGGTCTGATCCACATTATAATTCCTCTTCAGGGTATGTTAGTTCAGAGTTTTGAAAAAAAATAAAACGCTTAACTATTTGACCATTTCTTATTTGACCTTTTTTCTATTTTATTTCAACTTATATTATTCAGGATACATGACTAAAGAGTAAACAGGATTAAAAATCATTTGAAAAATAAAAAAATATGTAATATAAGTGTCTTTCTTATCCACATTCAAATACAAGCTTTTCCCACTTCTCCTAAATTCCCAAATGGATGCTCTTTAATTATTAGTAATTAATAGCTCATATTTCTCACATTCGGTTGATGAATTGCTGTAAATATTCTTTACTCATATTGATATTAATTTTTGTTTTGTTAGATGTTTTAATTTAATTAATATTTTTATTTCAGCTTATTTCTTTTTATGGTAAATTTGTATGCTACTTTCTTTGTATATATTTTTTTTTTATTCTTTACTATAACATACATTTCTGTTTATATCAATAATGTAGCCCTTTGGGCAGATAGATCTGTTATTAAATTTTGTTCACGTATGTTATTCTTGAGGACCTGGTCCCAGAATAAAATTATTTGTCTATTCTATTCTATTTTACAACTTATTACCGTTTTTTTTCACTGCCACTTATTATCAATAGCAGTGAAAAAATGTT
This sequence comes from Arma custos, assembly GCA_037127475.1. Classification (NCBI taxonomy): domain Eukaryota; kingdom Metazoa; phylum Arthropoda; class Insecta; order Hemiptera; family Pentatomidae; genus Arma; species Arma custos. The sequence goes on along the minus strand of CM073759.1, from coordinate 208,520,468 downwards.
TTGGAAAGTAAAGAATATTTCTGCAAGGGAAATATTGGAACTTAATGAATTTATCCGGGATATCTATATAGCCGCACAGATTTTGAAAAAACGTGAGACTTTCAAGTCATATCCCTCAGACCGTAATTTAAATATGATAGTTTTTAGCATGTCTGTCCTCTTGCATTTCGGTCCAGCTAGACAAAATCTCAATCAAATAGGATGTTTTGTTTGACATGTATACTTAATATAATTATCCGTGTGAGGGAAATGCTAACGGGGATGCTTCTCCCAGTTAAGAAACAATTCAGATGAAAATAAACTTGAACTTTCTAATTGGTGGTCAATCATTCTTGGGTTTTCCCTGAAAATGAACTATCATGACCCGATCAGACCTGCATCCTAGGTCGAAAAGTTTGTTCCAATAATTGTCATTTCATTATTTGACTATTTTAGAATTTCCTGTCAAATGGTCAAATAATATTTGACCCTCTCCTAGACCAGCTTTTTCTTCATATTATTTCTTAGCTGTTTCAGCTTATTTCAATTATAAGTTTTACAATAACTAAGACTAATAATGTTATTTTCCATAGAGGTATGACAAACTGGAGTACATTTCATTAGGGTTAGATAAACTATTTCATTTTTGAATAATATAAATACTGTTATACTGTAATGTTACAAGAGCTTTTTTCGAGTGTAAAATTAAGAGTGTACTGGGTGGAGTGAAATTGAGAGTGTACTAATGAAGAATAACATTGTTAAATATATCATACCAAATAGGCTGAAATTGACAGGACATGTAATCAGAATGGAGGACAAATTACTAGAAGCTTATGTTAGTGGAAATGGGGAATGAAAAATCACTAGCAGCAGGATAAGTTGGAGAGAGACGCAATGAAGCTAGGTGTCCACGATTAGAAGAGAGAAGTAGAGAGTAGGCAGAAATGGAAGAAGATAACTCAGGAGACGAAGGGACATGCTGGCCTGTAGCGCTAGAGAATTAATTATTATGAAGTTAATAAGCTCAATGAAGCCTTAGATACTAATAAGACACCAACCAGATATAAGCTTTTGCGTCAATGATTGGTGTTATGTTGGACTGTGTGCTTGGGATGTGCACTACTTATTAATTTTTATTCTTTCCTTTATGTCCTTATGAAGCCTCAATTGGTGAAATATAAACAGTTATTTTTGTTTCCTCTAGTCTTCGAGGCTACGATTTTTTATTTGGATCTAGTCAACTTTTGATTATCTATATTAATATAAAATATATACTCATCTGTGACAGATCGCTCTGATGATGGGTTACTTTTGACTTTTCAGATTTGTTTGTTCTAACTGTAAATTCATTTTTTTTGTTTCAAATCTCTTTTATTTTCATAATTTACAATATATACATTTTATTTACAAATCAATATATATGCATATAAAATAATAAATAAATATAGTATAAAAAATAACTAAAAGGAGATAGTTTTGTTTTCATTTAAAATTTCAAATAATTAATCTAAGGTTTGCTGAATGGATAGTCTATTGGGTGAGTGCAAATGAGTGTCAAATTACCCTAAAAAACAAAAAAGACCGAAACTGAAATTATGCACTTGCATGTAACATCATATCGTTGGTTGCTGGTTTTGGTTACTAGTCTAACTACTAATTGGTATTGGTTAGTTTAATTATTCTTTATCTGACCAACGCACAGTGTGTAATTTTGCCAATCTAGGAGGACAAAATTACTAAACGTCGTCAGAATGAGTGTTTAATATTTGTTTTTATATTTAAGTTATAAAACTAAGACAATTAACGATATTTATCAAGAATTGTATCACAACAGGTATAATTTTTATTTATTTTATTTTTTTGTACCTTACGTCTTATCTTGATGTCGACAGTAGTTCAGCAATAGGAGTGCCTGCATTACATTCAAATCCAACAACAAAATTGTTCCGCTGCCAGGAGACATTCATGGTTAGAAAACGTTTAGCTGTGCGATGAGATTTTTTCTAGCGCCACTCCAACCTGTACAGTCGCCTGTACTTCAGGCGAGTTCTAATTTTTTTTATCTTTTCCTCAGGCAATCCTTCCCAGCCTTTCTTCTCAATAAAAAAACTAAGACTGTTGTCAAATCTTGCATCCTTTTCACTCTCTCTCCATATCTCATACAGCATTTCGTAAGTCACTAATTCGTCCATTCTAAAATACAGTAACATTTTTTAAGATTTCGACAAAACGGGCAAATATGGGCAAACTTTTCTTGTCATGTTCTCTTCTCTAGCTTTTTAAGTTTACGTTAATACATAGAGCAAGACGTGAATCGACGTAATAAAGAAGTTACCTTCCACCAAAATTCAATAAGTGTATGATTCTTTTAAATTGTATTTGTTTAACTTGAACAAAATGTTCAAACCCTTTAAATTACACCTATTCTAATGTAACCATGTCAATACTTACCTCAAATGATTTATAAACAAAGAAAAATTCACAAGTTGAAATAACTGGAAAACAGAACCGTGCACACTGATGAACAAAGAAGGAATGAGTGAAGGTCTGCACTAATTCCTTGTATGTGAACATTGAACAGGCAAGTTTGGGTGTAAAGTACGACGCTTAAAGTGGCTTTAAAATTTTAACTATTTCAATTCCAATACCCTCAGACATTGTACCTGTCATATTTAGTATTAAAAATCCTTAAAAATAGTTCATTTTTTCGATTTTTGTCCTTCCAGATTGGCGAAATTTAACACTGTGCAACGGTCAAAGTCAAAATATCATTTAAATTTTATTTCATTATTTACGACGTTTTTTTTATCATTTTATTGTCTAAAGAATAAAGGTATGAACGTTGTAATATAATAAAATCATCCTTATTATCTCACTCCTTTTTTTCTTTAATCATAGAATTATTGAAATATTCGAGATAATGAAGTCGTCTTAGTTGAGAAATAGTAAGATGCGATTCATTTTTTCCTGATTAGCAGTACTGATGAGCTCTCTCATAATTATGTCTTAATGATGACTGATGAGATTATGCAGAAAATATTAGGTAACACAAGTTACGTAACAACCCTCAATTAGTAAAGCTATTCTTGCAATCTGAGGGAGGAAGGAGTTTTAACATTGATAATAAATTTTAAATTATAATTATCTTAATCATATTTGAACGTTATGAAATGAGCAGTAAAACATCAATGACGTGTTATAACTAACACAATGATATTTTCTGTATCTATAGGAAAGTCTCGGGTTATATTTCATCTAAGTTATATTAATTATTATTCTGTGGAACATTGAAATATAAGGTTACCGAATGACCTCCCTACACAACCGTAAGCTAAGAAATAAGTCAGTCAAACCCATGTGCTCAATCGAAGACCCATAAAAGGTGGTAGTATTTCATCCTCTTATGATTTATATGAATTTTATTCAACCTGAAAATTAATAATTTTTTATGGTAGTTTAATATTACAATATATACTCTACAAAGAGGGTTTTTGTAGGAATGGTATATTTTTTTTATTATTCCAGTTTTTGAGATATATACAGAAGACTACGGTTCTGTAGAAAGGGATTTGGCCAAGACCACCCTCTCTATAAAGTCCCGGTGTGTCCCAGGTGAGACTTCAGAACTCGCAGCATCTATCCACGATTGCTAACAGGTTAAAAAATGTATCTACCATATTCGGTCTCGAACTCAAAACCAAAAGGTCAGTAACTCAAGTAAGCAATGTCGATCTTTCAAGGAATCAAAATATTTTAATTATTTAAGTGGAACAGACTACTGGCAAGTGAAGTTATATCGGTAAAATTCAAACAAGCATCGAAAGCGGAATATACACTCTTAGAATAGTGTATGGGCCAACCTAAGAAGGAAATCGTTTCCGCATGAAAAGGAACCAAGAACTCACCAGGACCTCTACGAGATATAGTTTCCTTATATTAAAAAAAGCAAGAATGAGATGGTTGGTACACTTTCAAAGAATGGATAAAAAAAAGGCTCCCAAAGCTGATCCTGGATGGAGGCCCAGATGGAGAAAGCGGAAGAGGAAGGCCTAGAATGTGATCGCTGGACGATTTGGAAGCAGACTTAAAGCTCCTGGAGCTAAGAACATAAAGAAGAGTAGCGAAAAATCGTTCAAAGTGGGGGGAAATTTTTGAGTAGGCAAAGGTCCGCCTTTGCTTTGGTATGGACAAAATTTGGGACCATAGCGCCATGTGATGATGACGAGAATCCAAAGCGGACATGTACAAAATTCGTAAAATTGACTTTTGTACATTTTTGGCTAGTTTAATCAAGCATTTTTGTCTAACAGAACACTTTGCCGCCTTATTTCTCATGGGTTTTTGTCCGGATCTGAATCTGATCTTTAGGGAAGTATAAATCTTATTATTAGGAATTTATATTTATCAGCTTATTATAATCCTAAACGTACAAATAAAACTATAAAATAGTTATATACATTCGTAATTGTCTGTTATTTATCCTACGGACCCTGTTTTGTTTTGGAATTAATTAGTAAAAATATGAATTTTCAAAAATAACGGTTACAAGAACTATGTCACCCAGGCAGGAACCAAGACTACCTATTGAGGAGATTAAACAGGCACGACTGAGGGAGGCACATGACTTTACTGTTGGAAGTAAGTAAATTTCAAAGAGATACAGAAGAAGAAGATATTGAGACACTTCTGGAGAAGACACGGAAGAAGGAGGCAGCGAAGGATGCTGGATTGAAAGAATCCAAAGAGGGCAAGGCCAAAACCCTAGCCATAAACCGTAGAGACTATAGTGTTTCTTGGACAACAATTGTGCAGGGAGGTAATTTGTCCTAGGTCAATCCGCCAGATTTTCCTCCCTTATTTAGGGTACTCAATATATAGAGACTGGATACGCCCTATGAGGATCCTAGATCCCTTTTTGTATGTGTACAATAAATTCAGTTATTTGTTTAATGCCAATATTTTTCAAGTTGACGCCTGGACTGAAAACCCTTTAAATGATTGAATGATAAAGATTTTATTAAAACTGTATATTTTTTTCGTTTAAAAATAAAATAATTTCTGCGAATATAAAAATTGAATATTCGAAGTTTATCGACACTCATCCCTATAATAGGGTATTATTCTCATTCAGCAGCCCCAGGAGGGTCCTAGACCCCATAGGATTCATCTCCGGCTGCAAATAGATTAAATAAAAGTCTTGCCAGCAGCGGGGTTTGAATCCAGAACCTTCGCCGCAGGAGCTCAGTGCTCTACCACTGAGCCACTCCGCTCTTTATTATATTTCTTATCAAAACAGTAAAAATTTAGTTTTCGACTCTTCATATAAAGGTGTGAAGAATGTATGTTGGCAAATCTGTGAGTACAAAAGCGAAATCCTTGAAAATGTACAATAAATGGACCCATTCTTACAACATTTTTTTAAAGTGAAACAACACTCTGATTAAAACAATTGAACGTTATAGATGATATTACGGCAGTTTAATGGTTATATAAAACAAAACCAAAAAGTTATAAATACTGCGAAAGTCTAAATTACAAAAAACTGAAAATAATAATAATAAAAAAGAGAGTGGACAATGGAGCGAAGGAAACCATCGCCCGAGGGGTCAGACCTGAGGAGGATGATCCTCTTCACTAACAACTTGGTCCTTTTTCTGATTTATATTCAAAAAGTTTTCTTCTCCCGACCTACGTTGCCGGTCCTCACCGATAGCTCCATTTTTCTTTCTCTTGTTTGTTTCCTTAGCCTCATTCTTATTTATACAGCGTCATTTGAACTAAATTACTTTCGAAATTTCCTGCTACTGATAACAGATAAACTAGAAGAAAAAATGGATCCATAAAATATATTTGGATAACCTTAGTAATAATTATATTTTAATAATAACCTTGGAATGAGGGCATGGCTACAATTCACCGACAATTATGATAGGGTTATGAACATATCTCAGTGGTAGAGTGCTGCATTTCCATGCCGAAGGTTGTGGGTTCAAATCCCGTTGCTGACAAGATTTATTTAATCTGTTAGCAGGCGGAGATGGATGATATGGGATATAGGACCCTCCTGTGGCTCATCCAGTCTCTATATAATGGGTAACCTAAATAAGGTAGAAAAATATGGTGGTTGATCCTGACCTAGAACTAACTAACTCTCAGCACAATCGTTGTCCAAGAAACAGTACAGTCTCCATCATGTACTCAACTCAAGACCCTTCATGGTTTGTAGTTGTACAAGTTTTTTGGAATTATTGATCCCATAAGAAATTTTTATGTTGATTTATTGTTATAACTGTATATTAATAATATAACAAATAAATGAAATGAATGAAACGTTATCGCATGAGATACTCGTAATGCCAAGTAAATAAACTATCCAATGGTAATATTCAAATAACAAAGTCAACTTAAAATGCCACGAAGCCATCTTCTTCTTTTCAGACGCCTTCGAGGATTGTCGGGAATGAAGAGGTTATTATGTTCGGGCCAAATTAGCAACAAATGGAATTCGATTGCTTAGTGGAGCCTTAACCCCCTTAAGCTCAGATAAGTCTTACAATAGTCTTTTTTAATTAGCTTTAGAAAAATCTAACAGTTACATCATTAGGGATCCTAAAGTATTGAATTAGCCTGAAAAGGCAACCAATTTTACAAGATTTTTAAACAATTAAGTTGTACTTGAAATCAATTTAATACGGATACGTTATAAGTGGTTACAATGCCCAGTAACCAAACTACCGATTGAGTTACAGGGAGTAAATTTTTAAACCAGAACTTTAATGCCTCGAATTACATAAGGAGCCTCACATACCTCAGAAATGGAGAAGTGAATAATTTCTATGCTGGGGTTCGAACTTACCTCTCATCAGGATGGCATGGGTAAAATAGTTTATGGGGTATTGTTATAACTTACGATTAGTTCATAAAAATTCTTTTAGGACCTGTATTTTACAGAAATATTGGTTTATTCGTTAATGTGCAAAAATATAACAAATTAGTTTATTAGATAATCCTGGTAAAGATAAACCGAACTGACCCAAATAGTACACTTTTGGCAATGAGATTGGTCTGGAAGACAAAGATAACAATTATTAAGAGAATAAACTTAATAATGAAGGATTGAATTGGTCAGGGTTGCAGTCAAAGATAACACAAAATCACTTTTTTTATTATACTTATTTTTTTAATTGCACCAACGTTTCGGCCTACGATGTAGGCTATCTTCAAGGCGAATGTGAGTGTCTGTTCGTGGTGACTCGTCAAACACAGTTAGTTTTATGTTTGAAGAGTCACCACAATCAGGCTCTCAAATTCACCCTGAAGATGGCTTACGAGTACATCCTAGGCCGAAACATTGGCACAAGTAAAATTACTCCTACCCCCCGAGTCAGATTGAGGGATTGCCTCCTTGCACCGTTATGACACACTCCTTCCGGGCCGGCTACCTATGGGAGGTGACCCTGGGGTGTGTAGTGAAAGTGACTTAGTCTGTAGTGGAGGGAGCATTTGTAGTGTGCTATATGCATGTACGTGTATGCGTTTCCCCAACTTGGAGGACCAATGGTCTAACTGTAGTCTTTTGACTAGGCGATGGGGCCGCCACTTCCCTACGGCATTTACGGCTACTAGCAGAAGTTTTTCGTCATGTACAACTTATAAATTATTCTACCACATAACATACAGTATTCTACATTTTCTAATCGATAGAGAATTAGTGAACATTAAAATGAACTGGTAGACTCGGCTTAAATTGATGAAACCGTTGAGAGAAAGTTGAAAAGAAGCTGGATGAGGGATTTACAGCATTAACGGGCTAATTCTATTCCTTAATTAAGGACTAATTTAAATTCAGGAGAGAGAAGGGTCGCTGCTGAATATCTTTCCACAAGCCTCAAATGCCAAGATAATCCTTTCACAACACATTGACCTGTTGTCATTATTGCTACTCTTTTGTCAGGTAAAAAAAAAGAGCATTGCAAGATACAAAAAAAAAAGTTTTCAAGGTTATAAAATCCTGTATTTAGTTTATAAAAAGTGAAGTAGGCATTTCATTAGGCAGTAAACCATTTTGATTCGAATGGGGTAGAATAAAGGAGTGAAAATATCTGATTGTTACCCTACGTCCTACCTAAGCGATTCAAAGCGGACGCGAACGTGAAGCCGTCGATGCGCGATTTGAACGCGATGCGATCGGCGCGGTTGCTCTGTCCTACTATTGTCCTTCTCAATAATTTAACAAAAAAAAAATTGAATAGCAAATGACGCAATTTAAGTAACTCCATTTTATATATTATTATTAAAATTATTTGAATACTTTAATTACTCAAAGAAATTTTTATTTTAATGTAAAAAAGAAATTGAAATCGTAAGTAACCTAATTTAAATAACACCTTTTTTAAATAACTATTAGCATTAAAACTAGCACTATTGAATTATTCGAGCATTTTAATTAATTAAAGAACGTCTTCGTATAATTAAACATAAGAAAATCCAATTAAACACAAAAATCATAGTCTTATAAAAAAGACTTTCTATCATCCCATCATATAGGACGTTCTTGGATAGCTTTAATTACAATTTCTATTTCCGACATTATAACAAAAACACAATATATGTGCACATAATATAATAATAATATATATAAAACATCACGGCATCGCATCCAGTTCACGCGAATGTATAAAACCAATTGATCGCGTTCGCGTCAAGATCGCTCACATAGGACCTTGCCATAGATGTATCTCCCATCAAATACCAGAGCATTGGTCTAAAAACTTAAATAGAAGCCAGAATAGGAAGATTCGCCGTTATAACAAAGTGAACATTTTTATTAATATTTATATATTTATTATTAATTCAGATATATGGCAGTTTTGAACGATATCATGAATACGAGTCGAATCCTTCAGTTAAATAATGACTAGAAAAAAAAATTGTTATTATTTTAGTCCTTCTCAAATAAATATTATAATTTATAAATTATTATATTAATTTTATTTGTTTAAACCGTAAGATTCTGAAATAATATGAATAATACGAGAGATGACTTTGTCTGCTATAAGTGATAATAAAGGAAAGCAGAATAGATCTGTTAATTATATTCCGAACGGTAACTTGAACCCAAACGGCTTAGCTCAGATTACCCTCCTCCATGCGCCGCGTTGTTCGTAAATTATAATGTCATATAGGAATAGGGAGATTAGAGAGAATTATTTTTTACTTTAAATTTTTAAAAGTAAAATAAATTTGATATGTATTTGTAGATGAATAAAATCAGTTTTCTGACTACTGACAAAATAACGTATACATAATCACTTATCCGAAGGAGATGCAAGTATTTAATATTAGTGTAATTTATTTATCAACAATACAAACAACGAATTATTTTTTTATCATATTTTTATTTTTCATAATTATAATTTAATGTTTACATTTTTGCTTTACACACTCCGTAGATTCTTACCTCCTACTTACTTTCTCTTTATCCAATCCCATATCTCCAACAGGGCACTCATAATCAATCATACTAGTGTCTACTCATCCCTCCTTTCTCAATCTGCTGGTGTTTCTCGAGGCAGTTTATATCAGTATCCTTGGCTCAATCCTCTACAAAGTTTATACAGCTGACATCCCAATTCATCCTAACACTATCCTTACCACGTATATGGATGAAACATGTCTATTATCAGTCAACGCTGATCCAGTTATAGCATCTCGAACTCGTCAACCCTACCTTACTAATATTATAAATGTGAAAGTTTGTATGTTTGTCTCTCTTTCACGCAAAAACTACTGAACGGATTTGGATGAAACTTTGCAGCAATATAGGTTATACATCAGAATAACACATAGGCTATAGCGAGCGCGGATTTAGGGGGGGAAGTGCAAGGGAGCACGTGCCCCCCTCGACAGTTTTTTAGTTAATGTGGAGAATCCATCATTGTACATAATAAAAGGCAGATCACATGATCATAGTTGTTAAAATAACAGAAAGAACATGAGTGAAACTATTTGTTTTGATATCCTGCTAATCTTGCTAATATTATAAATGTGAAAGTTTTTTTGTTTGTCTCTCTTTCACGCAAAAACTACTGGATGGATTTTGATGAAACTTTACAGTAATGTAGGTTATACATCAGAATAACACATAGACTAAAGCAAGCGCGGATTCAGGGGGGGGGGTGCACGGGGGCATGTGTCCCCCCCGACAATTTTTTAGGTACCGTGGAGAATCCATTATTGTACATAATTAAAGGCAAATCACATGGGCATAGTGAACGCTGAACGAATACTGAACGGATTTGGATGAAACTTATTGAATAAAATAGGTTGTACATCATAGGCTTCAGCAAGGGCAGATTTATGGGGGGACATGTGCCCCCCCGTTATAGTATACAATTAAAGACAAATCAGGAACTTAGCATCTTTAAATTTGTAGATAGGCTCTTTGTATAGTTTAAGAAAGAAATCTGGATAATTCCAACCCCAAGGGTGGAATAATTTCCCCTTTAAAATAATAGGGGTTCAAAGGTGGTACAGAACCCGTCAATTTTGAAGTTAGATATCTGAAATTTTGGATGTACGAGTAACTTATATTTAAAAAAAAATTGATATATATTATTTATTTAAAATGGTCTTTCACGAAACTTTATGTGGCCGACCAAATTCCACGCGAGCGAAGCCGCGGGCATAAACTAGTATTCTATATCGCTGAAATTGGTGTCAAGAATCAAAATAAATTCTCACAAATGCCATTCATCTTTACTCTCCGTCGCAAACCAATGACTTACTGTCCTCCATTATCGTTTAAAAACATCCCACTGATTCCTGCAGAACACGTCCGGTACTAAGCAATAAGCTTTGAAAAATGCTTAACTTGGAAACCTCTATTAGGCTGAAATGACAAGAAACAACTCGTTGTTTTAGGCTGATTCAACATTTACTGGACAAACACGCTAAGCTCTCAATTAATTACAAAAGACTCATATACATGACAATCATTAGACCGCTCTGGACTTAACGGAGTAGAGCTAACGGCCTCCACTAGGTCATCGAAGTCCTCTCATATTCTATCATTACAATCCCATATCCTTCGTAAAATCCTCAATGCTCCTTTCTTTGTTACGAACAAAGTAATCCATAATGACCTTAATGTCCCATATGTTGTTGATTTTACCTGAATCCGACTTCAATCTTTTCATGACAGACTTCATTCCCACACAAATCCACTATTTTGAAACCTATCAACTTCTTCAGTTCCTGATAATCCTTCGTGGCGTCTGAACAGAAGATGGCCCCGTGACCTTCTCAGTTGAACTTGTTATTTGAGCATTATCACTGAGTAGTTTCTCAACTTGTCAATATTCATGCTAATATGCACCATTCCTGTCATTTACTTGTTGTATTGTTATAATGCAGTTGTAAATTTCAATAAATAATTTATAAAACAAAAATGTTTAAATTTTTTAACCATATAAATTTCTCTCATTATCATGAAATACCCTATTCAGTCCTAATTAGAAATTTTCTTGAAATTAAAATTATACATTTTTTTTTAAAATAATGATATGATAAAATTAAACTGTGTTCACTGAAGAGGAATTAAGGTTAACCATTATGACAGGTTTTAGGTTTTAAACTAAGCCCCACAGGGAGGAATCAAAAGGTAAGTTGACCTAGAAAGGTGGCAATGAGTAGCTAAGCTGTGAGCCAAGTTTACAACTTGCAACTTGGCGAAGCAGTTTGAATGATTAGCGGTATCAAATGCCTTTGAGCAATCAACGGTTAGAACTACTAATGTCTTCTTTGTTACCTCAATGATCCGCAACTCTCAATCTGTCTTCTCAGTTTAGTAACCACTTAATTCATACAAAGAGCGTTTTTTTTCCTACAGGTATTTTTTAAAATTAAAAATATCATTCAACCATGTTTTCAAGGGTTATATTGAAATGAAATAGGCATGTGGTTTACGGAAGATTAATTTCAAGTCTAAAAATACTTTATTATTATTACATACGTGGCATGCTATGATCTTAATGATGTTATTTATAAAATAGTTTAATATTTGCTTATTTCTATAAAGAGTTTTTCTACAATCGTGAACTATTTGATTGCTGTAGTTTAGATATATTTAGGAACAGAAAGATTCAAATGGCTAAAATTGCAAATTTTAAATAAAATAAACATTTATCAAAAAATAAAACAATTTGGCTTACAATAAAAATATAGTAATAATAATGAAATAAGTCCAACCGAATTCGAACCCTCGCTTTTCCAACATTTCATTTTCCGAACCAGGACTATTTAATGACAACCTTTTAATTAATAGGTTACATCGATCAGAAATAAAAATAAATGGTATTTATTTTCAGTGGCAAAGTTTTTAATACCTTTTATATATATTTTTTCGTGTCATGTTTTCCATAGGTAACTTATATTTTTGTTTTTATTCACATTATTGTTATAACTAACTATTATGTAGCCTTTTGCCCAGTTATGTTCTCTGTTTGTACATTTTAATGAATCTAAACGATCTAATTCAATAAAAATTATGTCAACTATCTCTATATTTCTGTATTTTCAATTTTTATGTAATATAAATTTGCAACCATGCTCTTGCTAAATTTACACTAAATATGATTGTTTTTTTGTGTTTTTTTTAGATTAATCTATTGATATTTATGACTGAAATAATATTACATCAAGTAAACTTGCTGATATGAACAAATGACATGAAAAAAAAAAACACTTTTGGAGAAACTACCCATCGGTAGCACTCCAATAAAGTTCTATAGTAGAAGTCCTCGAGGTCATCTTCTTTTCAGACGCCTCGGAGGGTTACCAGGAATAGTATGGGAAGCAAGTTGAGAGACTAGCGGATTCAAGTGTGTATGGAGCTTTTCATGGAAGGATAGGTATCTAGTTCGGGACAAATCAGCAATATATGGGATATTAAGATGGATGAGTTTGTTTGTAACATAATAAGGAGCATTGAAGGTTTCACGAAGGATTTTGGATTGTAAAGATCGGAAACGAGATGAATTGGATGGTTTAGTAGAGCCCTAAAGCTCAACTCCGTACGTCCAAATATTTCTGATAACTGTCATGTAAATGAGTAATTAATCGGGAGCTTAGAACGTTCGTCCAGTAAAAGTAGGCAAAAACGTCGAGCAGTTTCTTGTATTTTCAGTCTTGTATGAGGAAAATACGACTGTTAAAATTCTAGTTTAATGTGTTTTAGCATTAATTGTAATTACTGTTATAAAAATTGTTTAATGAGTTTTAGTATTTATTATAAAAAGTCTGTATAAACATATGCGACTATACTATTTTACGACAGTTTGTGTCATATTTATGCTATTATAATGCATGTGAAATTTATTTTATAAATAGTATTATAATTTAAACAGAATAAATAGTTTAAATCTAAACAGAGTATTTATAAATATATACATGTAAATATTAGAGAAAGATAGAAAAGTTTTATGGCCACGATATACACAAGATAGGTGAAGAGTACTAACCAAATTACTTAGTAAGCTTACTTATTCAACGGCTACTGAATTACTAAAACACCTGGATCGGTGGCCTAAAATTGGACTAACTAAACGTCTAATGGACTATTTGAGTTCTCTTAAAACATCTCTTAACACTTAGATTGGATGATCACACTTTACCTTTTTGTCGTTAGTAGGGCTGGGAGTCAACTCCGGAGTCTGTGCTACTAAATGAGTCTCAGTGGGGGATGCATCTTTGTCCAGTCAACGTCAACAAAATTTTTCTACGACGATTTTTCCCTTTACAACTCTTCAACTCCAAGTCACTGCGTCTGACAGACGGATATTCCACAGTAAGTGCAAATTTTTGCCCATCTCACTGACGGATATTTCAATACATTCACTATTCCAAGTTAGTTTTTCCTAAATTTAATATATTTTTAAATTAAAATATACTCTATAAATATAAATTAGAGGCTTTTTAACTGAAAACAAACAAGAATCGAAGGACATCACTCAAATGCATAAAATGCCAAATACAAGCTTGTCTGGAATGCTCAAAAAAGCTGTGCAATGACTGTGCATTCAAAATGTGCCAATGAAAATAAAAGAAATTACCCAAAGTAAAAAAAAAAAACGTGGCTGTTATTAACCAAAATTATTACGTGCAATTTTAAGGATTAAATTTTATGTAAATACTATAAAACACTAAATACATAATTTATATATTCAATTATTGTTTTTTTTATTTCTTGCATATCCTGAATAATGACTAAGAACATAATTGATTGTTTTATAGGAAGAAAAGCAATATTTCAAAAATGAAGTAACAGGCACAATGAGTGGTGGATACAATTTTTATTATGGGCGATCAATTTTTTTTAACACTATTTTTCCACTCAAACATTGAGTAATTATATATTATTATAATAATGTAGTAAAATATTTTAACGCAATAACTTTGTTTGAGAGAGAAAAATTGATAAATGACTCACTTATGGGAATTTAAAATTCCTATCCGTCCACTCCTGATGTTCCTTTAAACGCCATAACAACAGATGCTCCTACGTAAGTGTTAATATCCTGCGTAATTGAAGTTAAAAATATTAGATCAAAGTAAAAATTGATATTGTGGAGGATAAATTAAAGAATAAGAGTAATAATTATAACTTAACTCGAGAGCAAAAACCAAAGTGTGGGGAAGAAAGAAGGAAGCCTTTAAAAAAACAGCAAGAAAGTTTTAAATTGCGTCATTATCGTTCTCCTTTTCTTTCACATTAACTAATAATTAGACTAATAATAGTAGATATATACCTACATTTGCATCGTCATGGACACCAAAAAGCATGGAATGAAAAAAAAAATGCTGTTTTTTAGAATAACGAAACGAGTGACATTTGAATGTCAAAAGAATGGTTTCTACGTAAGTGGTTTTTTTTTCACGTTGGATACTTCCTGTAATTTCTCTCTGTGTGTCTGAGCGTAGCCGCTAGCTTACGAGTGATTTAAACCAATGAACATTTATGTTTGAATGGATGGATTTAGTTGAGCAGCGATTTGACAGCCATCTAACAAATTGATCTCAATGAAGCATCAGTATTTTTATTTATCAGTATTTTAGATTCAGCGGGGATCGAAGCTTAACGTTGAGCTAACACTTGGATTAATCAATCAGTGAAATCTCTATCAGCGTGGCGTATCGTTACAAACCACATTTCGAAATTCAGGACGTACACATCTAGTGTTTAACACACCAACCGTTACTAAAACTATACTTGTACTTTATCACAGAAATTGAAAATTTCCTAGTTTAATGTATAGATTACTGCATTGCGATGCTAATGTTCCTGGTTCGAATCAGGCTGTTCCGATAAATTATCTAACCTGGTAACATCTACAGATGGACCCTTCTGGATCTCTTGGAATCCAGTCACTATAAATTGGATACCATAAATTGGGGAAAACCTGGCGGTTGAACGTGATCTTGGGCAAATCTTCTTTCTGTACAATCGTTGTTCTAGAAACATTACAATCCCTTCAATGTCCAAGTTTCTTTAT
Organism: Arma custos; assembly: GCA_037127475.1. Classification (NCBI taxonomy): domain Eukaryota; kingdom Metazoa; phylum Arthropoda; class Insecta; order Hemiptera; family Pentatomidae; genus Arma; species Arma custos. Next base: position 208,504,935 of record CM073759.1, on the reverse strand, counting down.
GTATTGCATTGGTACCCATAAGAAACTAGAAGAAAATAAGGTACAAATAAGAAACATTCAAATCCATGTTCCTTGTTCAAGTATTGGCCCATTGGTAGTATTTTTAATTTCTTTATTTTTTTAGCCCAGAATTACTTTTTTAGATCAATATGATACTTGAATCTAACTCTAAAGCAAACTTAAATCTATTTTTCTTATTATCACTCCTTTCATCGTGGTAACCTCAGCAGAAATAACAAAGTTGTATAGCGAGAGTATAGCATTAAAAGGAAACAATCAGAACAAATCATGATAAACAAATTTAAAGTGGAAAGACTTTTTGTATTCATTATCCAATATCACTATTTATAATAATTAATCATTTATATTAATTCTCCATTAGTGTATATATTACTATAAAAATAAATGTAAAAAAAAAATTTAACAAGGGAGGTGCAAATTTTAACAAGGCTCCCATTGTTATGCTTTTTTATGAGTTCTTCCTTAGTCAAATTCAATTTTATATGACCCATTTTTATTTTATCCTACCTCCTATATATTTTAATTGATATGAGATAGGTATAATTTGTATATATTATTACACATTTGAAATTGTTTTTATGTAATTGAGAGTTCTTTCCCACCAATATCGTTATCTGTACACCGACACCCGCATACACTTTAATTGGAGATTATGATGCGGTACATAATGAGTTAATAAATAATAAATAATTGAAGCCATAAAGGCAGATTTAAAAGTACAGTTATTTATATATTTTGTTAGTTATAGAGATTCAGGTGCTCTTTGTAATTGTTAGTATTTTGTTTCTATTATTCTTTTCAAATAAGCCCGATGATGGAGTTTTGTCGGTGAACCATATAAAACTAAACATTTTGTGAAATGTATGATATATTAAATACATTTAACCATATATAATTGTATTTTATCCTTCCCCATTAAATTTAAATGATCGTCAGTAAAGATTTAAAGTCGGTTAACAGCTATTTACCAACCTAATACATTTAATCCTTCACTTCAAAATTTAGTAGAAACATTAATTTAGAAAGTATGGAATAGAGAACATCAAAACGACTGAGGAACGTAAATTGTGATTGATAGTTTTCTGAACCAACTTTCCTACCATCTTACCCTAATAACAAAATAATAACTGCAGTTTCAGTTATTTGGTTTTATTTAGAAGCAAGATAACTCTTTTCAGAACCATAATGGATTATATACAGTTTAAAAATTTAAAATAGTTTCTTTTTTATTAGAATGAGACTAAAATTTGAATCAAATGCGTAATAATTTCTCAAATTAAAGTTTAAATATATCATCATTAGGACCTGTTTAAGATAATGACAGTTAAGAGGGGCGAGTTGAACATTCAGGTGGGAGTAGTCCATCAAGTGACTCCCAGAGAGCATTGGTGTCGCCCCCGGCCTCGGAGGACCGACTAATCTCAGCCCGTATAAACGAGTCCTTATCACCGTCCTCTGCTACCGGAAAATGTGCACATTTGCCGCAATATCTACTTTTACCATAACATATACATCTTAAAAAGTCTTCTATTTCTTTAATTGAATTAATGATATATAAAGCGGTTCGGACGAGCTGTATAATAAACATTTTTAGTGTTTAACAAATTTTAGAACCAACCTTCCGCTTTCACCTTCAATGAGGTACTAGCAAGATTCCGAGTCATAAGGGGATTCCCCATAATCCATAAAGTAGGATGGGAAATTCCAGAAAATAGGTACCAAAAGGCAGGGACCATGTACCAGTACTTGAGGGATAAAATCATCAACTGCCAGAAAATCATTATAAAAACAGTATTTGAGTTTAATTTAATTAGTATTTTTTTCCTTATATCTATATTTAGTTCACCGCGAAGTTATATATATCGAAGTCATCAAAACTTGTTGATAACAATATTTTTTTTTATTTAGTGTTTTGTAAATCAACTTTACGCTGATAAAAACGTGTTCTTTTAATTATATTATAACCTAAGCGTTATAATTTTTAATATATTCTTATTGGCAAATTCCCCCTAGTAATCGAAGACATTATACGATCAATTTTTCTTTGGGTTCTTCTAGTTCTTCCAATAGGCTTTCATTCTTTCCGAAAAGGCTTGCTTACGCTCTTCTGACCACTTTGGTCTGTAATGTTTTTGTTTTGGTTGCTCTGATACAACATCCCATTGGTCCACTTAGTGTTTGAAGTAGTCTTTCACGTTGTGTCATCTTTCTAAATGTCGGCTGGACTTAAGTTTGCACTTTTTGAAGTCCTTTCGAATTTCATCTAGCCAGGCTATGGAATTGTTAAGTGAAGTTGCATAATCTATTATTCTTTTGTAGATGTTTTGCACTAACCCTAATCCTTTTATTTGGAGGCGATGTTGCTGTGAGATTTTTTCAATACCAGTCGGTTCGAAACAAAATAATTCAGTTTTCTCAAATGAAATTTGTAACCCTACTTTTTCCGTACATTCTTTGAATACTTCCAACTGTTTGCAGTCTGCTCATTCTCTGCTAGTGTCGCCAGGTCGTTTGCGAATGCAAGATACGGTATTTAGATGTTGTTTCCGGCAAAGCCCAGTTGGATTGGCTTCCAAATTTTTAATATATCTTTATTAGGGCGCACATTTCTATTCCCTCCGGTGAGATCGTGTGAAGCGCCTTCGCGCCGTTAAGATATACTAAACCCTCACGACCTTTCAGTCTTGCGGGTACTGTATTGCCTGGCCCCGTTTCAGTTACTAATATATTTGGAAATGTGGCATTGGTGTACATTAGTTAAAGTGTAATTGGCCAATTCATTGTTGTGATTCGTGTTTATTTTTTTAAACTATTATTTCTAATCGGGATGATTGAGTTATTACATAATATAATTAAAACTATACACTATAGAGGGTTATAGTAAGCTCATCGATTGTAAAATAGTTTTTTGAGCTTACAATTTATACTGAATTGCTAGAAACAAATACAAAATAATTCAATTCATTTTCATTAATCTTAAAATTAAATTTCAAAAATGCGTTCTTCGATCTTCGTTCTGAAATTCGGAAATAATCAAGGCTATTCAAATTTTGGATATGATTGATCTGAAAAGTTGTTTTTCAGAGCACTTGAACGATTCTCTTCAATTTCACAACCAGGAGTATCGTCTTCTTCATATGCTTTCTCTTTCTTGAATTTTCCCATGCATTATCAGCATATGGATATAAATATATAGTCTTTATTTATTTCCATGCATTATGTGTTTCGAGTATTGCAGATTGCGCTTCTTTATTGTGATCACCAATTATTTTTCCTCCTCATCCTGCAAAAAAGTATCGCTTGCAACTCAATCCAATCATTTATTGATTATTTTGTGGATTTTTCGGGGCATATAAACCTCGAACGCATGGAGTCGATGCATTTCTTGTTAAAAAATGTATGTCTAATCTTGTCATTAATGACAAAAATAAAAAAGTGTGTGGGATTCTTAGTAAGTTACGGTTATTTATTTAAGACGTTTTGTCTGCATGTTAATCATATACTCTGAAATAACTAAAATAAAACACTGATTATCGACAAAATATTTTTACACATGACACCCAAACCAATGTTTTCATTATAATTAATTTAAAATATTAATTGTTTGCAGGTTAATGGATCTTGGGCATTGCCACCTTTTGTTTGCGACTGTTACATCGCGATGGACGTCACCTGCAGTACCTCCTCGATATTCAACCTCGTTGCTATAAGTATCGACAGGTAAGGATCTTCAGATCTGATTAAATATATAATATAACAGTTAATTAAAATTTATAAATCAAAATTATAAATTTTAAACCTTAGAGGAGCTGAAAAATTGACTAATAGAACTGATAAATTTGGTCATGCAATTGATTGGCATTCAACGAAACTTTTATTGAAATTATCCCAATTAGAGTTTAGCGTTTTAGAGCATTAAAACTAGTAGTTTTCGAAACAATGTTCTATGTAATTTAAAAGGGACACAATGACAACTAGCGTATGTGTCACTGTTATAGGAACTTCACGACAACGATATCGTGCTGACAAAGAGTTTTTACGAAGCATACAATTATGGACAAATATGAAATATACTCATGGGAAATATTTTTTATCGCTTTATTGATGATCTGAAGATATACTTTTTGAATCGGTAAGCAATTAGGTATGTAGTAAACGGTTTCATAAATCAAACTTCACTATGTGACTTTACAAATTGTTCGCATTAGCCAAGTTTTATTGCTATTATCATGTTGTTTTTACGAACAAATAGGTTTCTTTAGTTTATAGTTCCAGCATATTAAAGAGAAAAAGGAAAACATATATATTAAGAGTTCTTGTTTGACAATTTAGAGACTGACCAATACAAAAGTCACCTCGGGGCAAAACGTTTCCAATATTTTTTCCCCATTTACCAAGCTTGCTTCACTCGCCTTTTGTGCTCATCGTAACAATAATTAAGCCCAAGGACCGGAGTTTGCAGCCCGGCAGGTGGCCCTATGTTTTTTAAAGATTTTATTAAATCCTACGATATTTGTTCTGGTGTTCTTTAAAGATTCGTGTTTATATTAAAGCTGGATAGGTGTTTACTTTATTTTTTTTAGGACTCCCATTGTCGCATAGCCCGATTAGCGATAGTAACATAAAGTGGCGTTAAACGAAACGATCATTTGATAATACATTAAAACTTTGGTAATCAATAATACACAGCTACTTTCCAACACACCCAATTCGCAACGAAAGGTCACCTGTGGTCTAGTGGTTAGCGTAACAAACTACTAAACCCAAGATTGCGGGTTCGTAGCCCGGCAGGTGGCCCTAGGATTTTTTATGGGAGTCAAAAATCCTTAGTTACACCGTCCTTCGGAAGGGACGTTAAACGGGGGTCCCGAGCCTGTACGTCAGGTACTCGTTAAAAATCCCTATCCTAATTAAACCTGGATAGGCAAAATTTAGAGCTCCCACTGTAGCATCGTCCGATTAGCTATAGCAGCATAAAGTGACGTTAAATGAACAAACAAACAACAATTCGCAACGGTCGTTTTTTAACTTTGTCAGACTATACCTATTGCGGGAAAAATGTCGTTCTAGAATGAACCGATAATATATATATATATATATAGATTAAAATTGTTCTTGTTTTCTGAAAATTTACTTTTTATTGTAATTAATTAAATAAAATTTGAAGTTTATTTTCCAGAATATTTTATGATTTTTGTTATACTTGTGACCGAGCCTGAAATTCTGGACCGACTGAATTGTATTTCACTTGTTTTCTGTAAAGACTTTTGTTCTTCTGGTATTTTGTTCTTATATTCTATCCTGTTTGAAACAATCTCTGTTATTTGACTAATGGAGAATAGCAGACATCTAGAAACGTATTTTTTTTACTTATACCAATTAGTGGGTTATTCATTACTAATAATTTCCAATTAAAAAAGGAGTCTTGTGATTTCGGTGCATGAACTTGCTATATGCGAATCGAAACAGCGAAGTTCTGTTTCTTGTCGAGCTAATGACTTGAAACAAGGATTTGAATTGTAATTTAAATGGCTTGTTTAGGCTTAATAGTGTTTTACTACCCAAACAAGTTTAGAGATGCTTTATCCGAATCTATCAAACAAATTTCACCCTATTCTCTTCAAAATCGGTATATTTTAATACAATACAGTTATATTGTTAGAAGAAATAAGTAATTAATGAAAACCAGAAGTTACTTTTACTAAAGTAAATTACTTACAACTATTTTGATGATTGTTATAGCTCTACATTCATTTCTGTAGGATATTTAGTAGGAGATAATTTGCAAAAAAAAAGAGTTACTACTATCAAATGCCTGATTCTTGTAATTTTCATTATAAGGATAAATAGTGTACCTGAACACTTAAAGGGCTAGAATATTTTAAGTAAAATATTCAGTGAAATATTTTAAATATTTTTCCTCTAAATTATTGGTTGCATCGCTCCTTTAAAATATCCAAAACATCAATTTTCAATTACTATTAAGCCTTCAGTAGCAATTGTATAGGTTGAAGCTTTTTAATACAGAAACGACGTATGTGTTATTCCTACATTTTTTTTAAATAGTATTCTTCAGGGCTAAATATATAAGATACATACAGATTAAAATTATTGATAGTAATTTTAATTTGTCTGTATCTTGTATATTTAGACATAAATAAGATCTGCAATGTGAATGCGAAACGTTAACTTGAAAATAAGCAGTCCTCCCTGATTAAGACAATTTTTTATGACCTTCAACCGGACCATTTTCTTCCTCATACTTGTAAGGTCAACTAATATTATTCATTAATAATAATAATAATTAGAATAATAATTAAATTATTCTCAAGAGGAAAATAATAAACAATTTCTTTTAATTAAAGGACTTTTAATTAAAACGTAGCAAGCAGGAGCTCTCAGTTCGCAGGAAAGGTTTGCCCATAAAAGCTGCGGGTGTTTCTTCGGCGAGAATCGAATATGCGGGTCGCGCCGTGAGCTCACTGGCAATAACTGTCCGCTGGCGAGCCGGACTCCAATATCTCCTGTCAGCTGTTCTCCAGGCCGCTACCTATCGCCTTTCTCCAGGGCTTCTATTAGCTCCAGCCTCGTTTCTATTTCTAGACCCTTCTGTATAGTTTCAATTACATGCAAAATATATTTCAAAGATTTATATTTGGTATATAAAGGAATGGGTGCGGGGTGGCTCAGTGGTAGGGCACTGAGTTGCTATGCCGGAAATCCTGATTCAAATCCCACTACGGGCAAGACTTTTTTTTTAGTGTGTTTGCAGCTGGAGATGGATCATATAGGATCTAGGACCCGCCTGGAGCTCACCCAACCTCTATAATATATTATAAAAATAGAGTACCCAAAATAAGGGGGAAAAATCTGGCGGTTGAGTGTGACCTAGTACAAGTTACCTCCTTGTAGAACCGTTGACCATGAAACAGTACAGTCTCTATCATGTACTGAACCCAAGACCGGTTGATGGTTTGTAGTGGTACAGGTTTTTTTTAAATGAAGTAAAGAAGAATTTTAACTGACAATATAGCGATTGAGATATGATAGGGAATGCCTATAGTTACACAACTCCACCTTATCTAAACTCATTTATCATCAATGCGGACATGTCCAAATCATGATGTATGCCAAGACATATCGGCAAACGTTAATTTTTGAAAATGTTGTGTAAATTTGCCACTTATGAACGTAATCAAACTGATAGAAATTAGAAACGTGTACATCATTACTCTACGAACTCTAATGCACCACACAATATTTTCGTAATTCATTATTTTTTTTGTCTCACATCTCCTACACAAAAACACGTAATTTGTAATTAAGAAACTATATATGACTTTTATACGTATGTAGCGGGCTTAAATATATGGATGTAAATATCGAAGTAGCTATATCTATACGTATTATAACACAAAGTCCTCGGTCGCGTTTGGTGAACTCAATATCTGCTTCACGAATTTTCATGCGGTTTTCACCAAAAGATAAAGTGATTCACCAGGGAGGTTTAGGTATGTAATTTGTTAAGGTTTTGTGTAAATGGGTTGGAATATCGATGGGTTTCACCGAAGACGCTGCTTGCCCTAATCCCGTGCAATTATCTAACTTGCAAGATAATAAATTCGCATGTAAAGAAATATTTGGTTTTGTTTTTATTTTCGTAATTTCTGTATAATAAAGTACATCAGCTGAGATTGGAAGAATGAAAATCGAGACTCCCAAAGTAGCCTAACCAATAATATTCACGTGGTACTTAGTGGCCGGTACGTGATAAAAAAAAAATACATTAGACAGACAAATTAAATAGGCATAATATACCTTATTACCCGAGCAATGCTGGGGTGGGTCGCTAGTTGTAAATATAGGATGAAAGACTTGGTTTTTTTTAATAATATATATTATTTATTTTGAATGTTGGAGAATAAAGATTTCCGAAGTGATAGCGTCACGAAGATTAATATGGGCTTAGTAATGAATGAATTCATAAAAAGTTAATAAACGCTGGGCCGATTCGAAAGCTTCCAAGGGGTACACCGATAGATAAAAGGAAGAATGGCGTTAAGAGTGAATCTGCAGGATTTGGGTTGGGGTAGTGGTCTGAGGACAGAGGTTTGTGAACAGAGATTGGTGGCATTCTGGTAAGCTAGGCCTTATTATTATTATTGTGAATGGTAACTATTATAAAGTCGATATTTTCATACTTCTTGTCTCCATCTTTTCTTTTTCCCTACTCAGTCCATTTTGTTCTTGGATTCTTCAATGATTTCCTCTCTCACAATACCATCCACTTCTTGTTTCTATTTTTTTCTATAACATCACTTGGTTCAATTGTAGATTCGCTGATTCATGGTGTGGTTGACTTGACTCTTAGTATGAAAATGAAAATTGTATTGGTAAGTCTTGTTGGTGGAACTCTAGTAATTTGTCAATAAAATTTCCATCGACGCTTTCTTGCATCGAAACTGAATTCTGTCCAAGTTTTAATTTAAATAAACCTTTTCATGAGAACAAAAATAATTTTTAAACAAAAATTAGAAGAAATAACAAGCTCTGGATGACAACTACTAACCTCAGTCAAGACCTCTATAATTATAAAACTTCATATTCTTCATATCATTATAACGTGTGAACAAATAATAGGTTTTAACGTCAAGCCCTATTTAATTTACAAAAGTATTAAAATCTGCATTAATTCGTTCGAAATTTTTATTGAAGCCTATGGAAAGCATAATCAGAGGATTTTATCAGCACAATGGTAGGTTCAAGCTCCCTGTTACTTTTACAACAAAAATACCTAACCTCTCAAGCCAACTTTTGATATCTGTACAGGGTTATATGTTCTAGGTTCAGTACAATGGTGTTGAACTGTTCAGAACCCAAAAGAACTTGTTTTTCACATACGAGTAAGTATCTCTTGGCTTTCAGGATCTCTTATAGGTAATGTATATTCTTTACCACCTGAAATTATCCCATTTTTCAAGAACTCTTAAGAGTGACTGACGCAGGGCTATCACCCCTCACTGCCTCTAACCAATATCCGCTCCTTCCGATGAATAATCAGATGTATATTAGAACACATCCAGAACATGCGAACAGTCGCTGAGCGAGGGAGCAATGATGTAGAAGAGCCTCCATTGACAGCGGATCAGAGCCAATCCTCGGTGACGTATGACATCACTTCATCATCCCTGACGTCCTCAGTGACTACAACATCGCTCCGGTCGTGTTAACACCAAGATCGATAGCGGCGTTGATACTACTCCAGAAATTTGTGTCAATATTGTCTAGTAATTGTACAGTTCAGATAAGCCTTAAAAAAATACTAAGTATAAATACATTACATTAGCCAAAAATCAAGAATATTGAATATTCCGACGAGCCTATGCACATAATGGAATAAATAATCAGGACTAAAGCCAAAATGGAATTCTGAGTATTTTTTAATTCATTTGATTACATTTTATGGAAATGTTATTGCTTTTATCATCTAATTGTCAAATCAAGCAGAGCATATTATGCCTATTATTTTTGTCTATTGTAGGATCGCATCAGTTTGATGCCTCACTGTGTGGATTAGATTTAAATTTAATATAATATCTACGCTACATGAAATATTTTAATGTATTTTATTATGCATATAATAAATATGCATATAAATATTTATATATAAAAACAAAAGTAAATATTGCTTTGTATAATTTTTGCGATAACTCCAAAGATATGCGAAGAAATGCTCACTACTAATGTAGGTAACTAATGTATATATGTAACTTGATAAGTATTTATATTTTAATTAATAATCGCCGTCTAAATAGCTTTCCAAGTTACCATTTTTGTACGTAACCATTTTTTGTAAGATATAATGGGTATAGTGAGCCATTTTTAAAAGATAGATACCTCGGACTTTTTTGTAGATCTATAAAAGAGGAATATTCCACCAAGCATTTTTTTGTTATATCTCAAAGGGATTGATTACCCAGCGTCTTCGATGAATACTCCCTGACGGGTTGAATTTTTCAAACAATAGGGATGTTGACAAATGTTACAAATTCACGTAAAGTTATGTTTTACACATTAAAGACAATTTTTAAAAAAGTAATATACCATTTTATAAACTTAATTATTCGTCTTAAATTAAATTTATTTCAATTGCGTTGCTTATTACCCATTATCAAGTGACTGCGAATACCAATCAAAGCGCGATGACGTCAATGAACGGTATACAATCTGACTTATCTATCATAACCAAGTTAAAACCATTAAATGGTGACTATTTCTCTCGATAATTTGTTACATCAAAGATAATATATTACTATTTTATCACAATGGAGACTGGATTCCTCAAAGGAAGTAGTTGTAATTTACTAAGACAGATTCATTGATGGTGGCAGGTTTCTTTGCTAGAAACAAGGACAATGACGCTGGATGTCTTCTAGCATATGTCGACCACTTTCTCCTTATTTGTGCGTTTTTTGGAACCTTTATAAACATTTTTTGTGGCCTACTGATTGACTTACTTTTGCACACTGGCACTGCACAGCATTTGTAAAACGACGTATTAATTTTTACGGCTTTTATTAAACTTATTCATAAAAACTCAGTTAAGATCAGTTAACTTTGACAGAGCGCAAGTTTGTGTATCGATCTGTAACGTAGATCATAGTCCTGTGAAAGTTTGGAGCATTTTTGCGATAATTTTGATAACGATTTATATATAAATATTTTTTGAAATTGAAATTTGACATATTATTTCATAAAATTATTGCTTATGGTATAGGGTCTATCTATAAAACAAAAGCAATTCTAAAAATCAGTCAACATGCCTTTTATCGTATTATTCCAACCAATTTACACAAAGCCTCGGCAAATTATATATCTAATTTGATTTCTTCGTGAATCATTCCATCTATTGGCGAAAACCGCATGAAGTAGTTTTTAAGTTTATCGCGAACTGGCACACATACGCGTCGGAGGACTTTGTTTTATAATATTTTTTATAATATTTTATAAAATTCATATAAAAAACTCTGGCTGTCATCGGCTTTCTTCTAAGATTTTTTTTCCAAATTTAGAAGAAGCTCAGTAGAACAGAATATGCAACGATTAATGAAGATAGAAGTGTACCGACACAAAAAACATCACACGGGACGAGAGTGACAATGGGCGCAACTCAAAGAGATGAGAGTATCCTTTCAAAAAGTTTGTTTTCAAAGCTCTCATGCGGGCTTTGGCACTATCATGGATACCGAGTTGTTAATTAGTAAAGTGTTGCTTTATAATATCCTCATTTATATTTTATAATTACATGACGGTATTGCACTTTAATATAGATTAAAACATATAATAAAATAAGTAAGATTGAACATGTACTGATTATTATTGTGGTTTAACAATCCCAATAATAATATCACTATTAAACACGAAAAAGAAAAAAATTAAAAATAACTCTGTACATGCGTTTAATAAAATATATCTATTTATTTATTTATTATTTATTTGTCAGAAGTTTCACACAACCCGCCTTAGTCAATATTAAAGATACAATCGTAAATAATGACAATAATTATTAAAATATCGGTGAAGCAAAAAAGTGACGTTTTTTTCAAATCCAAGATTTCAAAGAACTGTAAATATTTTAATCCTATTTAATACTTACCAATATTTAATAACCCACTTAGAGCATACTATAAGCTTATTTAATTCAAATCGGGCTTCTTCAAAAAAAGTCCCATTTTTGTCATTTGTTTTACAGAAGAAACATGACAGCGTCCTACGAAATTCTCGTAATTTTAAGGCATTAATGGACGAAAAAAAAATTCACACCCGCTGATATTATTAAAGATGAAGGAGAAAGTTTCCTTGACCAGCGCACTGCGCGGCGTTGGTTTGAAAAATTGAGTAGTAAAGGATATTGATGAGGTACTGCAGGAAGCTGTCGAATCAAATCCATGCACTAATACTCGCGAACTTGACAGGGATTGTGGTGTGTCGAAAGATACCGTTAATCGCCTTCTACGCTCCATTGGGAAGGTAAAAAAGAGCTTCAGACTAGTCCCTCAGGAATCAGCAAAACCTTTCTGATATGTTTTTTTTTTTTATCCACCATATAGTCCTGATCTAGCACCATCAGATTACTACTCGTTTCGATCCAAAGCCCATTTTCTTCAAGAGAAAAAATTTGATAATTTTAGGAATGTTAAAATTGCGATCCAAGAGTTCTTTGACAGCCATCCCAAGGAATGGGTATCAGCGTAGGATCGAGCAATTGGCTAGCACATGGCTAATGACGGTAGGTAACAATGGACCATACTTTGAGTATTAATTGTATTTTATATCAAAGAAATAATAATATACATTTTTTGTTGAAAAACGTTCATTTTTTTATATACCATATTAGTTTCATAATTATTTTCTAGAAAAATAAATCGTCCTAGCGGAATTCAAAATAAATTCTTAAAAAGTAAAAAACAGTTTATTAGAACCCAACGCTTCGACTCGTATAAAAAAATAGTATAAAAAATTATCGAGGTAAAATATTTAATATAATTATAAAAACGGAATGACTTGGACCACACTCGGCTCACTCATTCGCTTATTTTGAAAAAAATCACCACCGCCTTTATGAAAATATTGTAATGGTACCCTTTCACTAAAACATGATATTAAAGAATGTTCTTTAAATCTCCCAACAATAAGTGAAATAGGACAAGGACCAAAATTATGACACCGAATCTACAATCACTTTGGTATTTCAGTTTTTTTAAGCCCATCTCCTACTGTCAGAATTATATATTTTTGACTAACACAAAACATTTTTTTAAAGTATACTGGCCTTTAGCCTTAAAATAAATATGAATATACGCGTATCAAAAAAATAATTAGTGTTATACTTATTAACCCTCAAAACCTACGGTGGGGTTAGGGCAGACCCCAGGATGCTTTGAAATGCATCCGCATGCCCCAAAATTATTTCCAAAATGTAATCGGAACACAAGGTGAGGCAATTGTCTCCCCGAATTCCGCGAAAAGTAATGTTTGGGATTGACGAAAACCCCACAGTACCGTTCTTGTACTCCATTTCCACACGGAAACACTTGTAGTCAAGTTAATTACTTGAAATCATTAGCTTATGCGCTTAATGACATTCACATGAAAAGACGAGTTTCTATTCATGATTGCCCAGAAAGCTCCGAGCAGATATGAGAGGAATACTTGGTGTTGGTGATGAGACCCCTACATTTTCGTCTTAACAACCTCAGAAGACCAGAAGGCGCATTATGTGGAGATAAGAAAACAAAAAAATTGTGCACTACATCCAAAAAATCTGTTTGTTGGAGTCTTCTGAAAGCTGTTCACTATTTCATATCTTGCTATGATAATTGAGAATGTTTTATTCATTTTATTAATCATGAGACTGGTTTTCGACTATATTTTGCTTAGAAAATTAAATGTGTTTTATTTTATTTTTTATTTATTTTTATTTGTTTATGTTTTATTAGACATTTTTCATTTACATGAAGTTATATAGCGTTTTAATGAAAAGTTTGATTTTAAAATGTATTTTTATAAAGAATAACGCCATGTTACAGTATTAGAATTATGTTCTTATTGATGAATAGAGAGGCAATTATACCATAGCACCTCAAACCTTAAAAAAAAAGTTGGGGTATGTAACATTTATGTCCTCCAAGCTCACCGTACCATTGGAGGGTCAAGATAATTAAAAATTGATGATAAATGTAGAAATTTAACCAAAGATCTTCGTTTATATTAACCAAAAATAATGGATATAATTAGTAACAATGTCGTAAAGGTTGTTTTTTTTTCTAATTACCTAACTTGTAATATATCTGAAGAAAATGTTTAAGAAAAATCTCTCTCATCTCTCAACAAAGCGATGTTCCAATGTTCCAAATAATTGACAAATCCGTTCACATTATACAGATAAATTTATAACCTAATTAATTATAACTGGATTTTGAAATATCGACACTATCTCAATTTCAAAAGGTAATTTCGACAATAAACATTATGGACGATTTCTCTTCCTTTTAAGCCTTTCAAAATTAGGATGCTTAATGTATTTTCTGCGTTTGTGATGTGCCCATTTATTGTGTCCGTTAAGATACCTTTGTTTTCTAACCTTGACGGTGCTTTGCGAAGTTCATTTCCTCTTCCGATAGATAGAACTTATAAAGAAACGAAGGTAAATTGAGTGCTAACTCTAATTAAAGCAGGAACAAAGAGAGTACTTGATTAAAGGAGTGCCATTCTATTGTGTAGGTCTTTGGAAGTAATTGAAAAAAAATATTACCGTCTCCTCTACTCGAACGAATTGCACCTTCGGGAAAAAACAAAAACATTTAAAATAATTGAAAAACTGAAAAAAAATATAGTCATGAGAGTTCATATTAGTAAATCGGTTCTTTTGAAGAAAACAGAATTTCAAAACTGGGCTGCGTTGAAAGAAAAAAAATTGGATAGACAAAAAATAAATTTATCAGGACAAAGAAGTCAATTTAATCTGCATATACGTGATACCAAGCTGAGTTTGGCATGCAGAAATTGCATATCAATCTTTTAAACGATATTCCTTTGTTTTAAAAATACACACTTTTACCTTTTGGTTTATTTTTACATATAGCTTTTAAGGTTCTAACTCATTTCATCAACTGTAGATGGCGTGGTATTTCCTGCAGCTTTGTATTGAAACAAAAATTAATAGATTACACGTTTTGTAGTCTCAGTCGGGCTTGGAAGGGTCTTCAGATCCAAGTATTTCGATCCAGTGCTGGTAACAGAATAAATAATTACATATTCAGACAGTCTCGAGTCCATGAAATATTATCAGTTCAGTTCATAAAAAAAATACCAAACCGAGGTTGGAAGTGCGTTATTTCATGCTCCTAAGCCTAATCGAATGGTGCAGCCGTGGAAGTCGTATGGATGATTATACTCCTAATTAGGGTAGGTATCTTTAACGAGTACCTGAAACCACACAGGTAAGGATTGAATTTTACGTTCTCTCAGAAGTATGGCATGCCCAAGGATCTTTTAATCTCTTTAACGCAATAGAGGAAACCAGAATATGACAGTACAATTAATTTTTTTTTAAATTTATTCAATGAAATTTACAATTGTATTATACTAATAAAACAAGTAAATACAATGAATGTATACATTGACATGAAATAACAAGTAGAGGATCTACCCAGTGATAGTACTCTAATAGCAAGTTCAACTTAGAAGATCACGAGGCAAACTTCTATTCAGAGCATCTTCACCCAGGAGGATTATCAGGAATTGAAGAGGTTGCTAGGTTTGAGTGGGAATGAAATTTGTCATGAAAAGATTAAAATCGTATTTGGGCCAAGTTTGCAACAAATGAGACATTATGGCCATTATGGATTACTTTGTTCGTAATAAAGTACGGAGCATTGAGGATTTTACGAAGGATTTTGGATTGCAAGGATTGAATACGAAAGGAATTCGATGGAGCCCCGAATCTCTATTCCTTATGTCCAGATGGATCTAATGATCGTCATGTATATGGGTCTTTTGTAATTGATTGAGAGCTTAGAGCGTTTGTCTAGTAAATGTTGAAGTAGCCTGAAACGGTGTGCAATAATTAATTTAAATGATAATTATTGAATGTTTTCAGCTTTTTAAGATACGTTAATACCCTTTTGGTCATTTTGCTCGGGTCCATTCTTGTTGGTGCCCATGGAAGTTAATTCTGCGTTTTCTCATATCATTTTATTAATATTATTATTTAGTTAAATATGTCAAGTTGAAATTCCTCAATCAATTGAGAAATCCTTAATAGAACAGTTCGCATCAACGCTACCACGATCTCCATTTAGCTAGATTCCCTCAAATCGTCAACTGCTTCAGAAGTTAGAAGCATAAAGTACTAGAGGGACGGGGGGGCAGGAAGGGGAGTGGTAAGGGCCCGGAAATGGTTCCATTGGCTGGCCAGAGCCGAGGTGGGGGGGGGCTAAGTACCTTGTAGCGGCTCCCCGCTCTCGTCTTTGTCATCTCCAATGAATTTTCCACCAGGCCTCTTCTTACACGAAGCTAAAGTTTAATTCAAATTTATTTTGGCATTAGGTTTTATAAATATTATAGATATTATAGATAAAAACACAGATATAGATCGATAAAAATATTATGATACTATGGATAATATAACTTTAGTTAAGATAATTTTTTTAAGTGAAAATTCTTTAACCGTGATTAGTGACTTTTGGTAGCAGGGAACTATTGGGTTAACATCAGCAACATGATATACATGCTTGTGGCGTATTGCGAGAGACTGCCAATTATTAAATATTATTAAAAAGTTAGGTTAAAGATAAGAAATCGATTGATATAAGAATGATAAATTTAACTAAAAGATCGTTAATTAGTAGTGCAATTCATACTAATAATATATTTTATTTTATTTATTTATCAATTGTTATAATTTTTAAATACTTTAATTTTGAAGAGAAAAGATTTGTTCAGGTCGGGATTCGATCCGGGTCACCAACATCGTAGTAGCGTGTAAAGCGCTAGAGACTTGGGGAATCCGGGTTCGAATCACGGCCTGGACAATTCTTTTCTCTTCAAAATAAAAACATACTAATAATAACTTAAACTGCTTGGTTCCCTTAAAAGATTTTTTTTTTCTCATAGATAAATGTCTTGTTTTATGAAATGATTCCAAGCGAATACGATTGAACTTAATGATGTTAATAAAGCAAAGAATGAAAATAAATATACCCCATGATATATTTTGATTAATAAATAAACTGCATGAAAATGTATATAATTACCATTCGAAGTGTCAGTAGACATGAAAACCAGACTAATGTTAGAAAGTTGAATTTACAAATTTGAAGTTCAAATAATTCAGACTATAATTGATTTAGAAATTAAAAAAAAACACAGTTATTCCAAAGCCTTGAGTTTTCACTTCTTTCAGCAGAACTCATGACTACCTATTTAATTATTTTTTATTTATTTTTTTTATTTTTTTTTAATATGTGTAGACGTACCATATTATTGACAAGCCCTGATTAGAACAATGGATCAGCTAGACTTAATCTTTTAGGTTGCCTGGACTTCATTTTTAAAAGCAGAAAGTGGTGGGAAAAGGACAAGAAATCGAGACCAGAGATAAACGACTATATACAGAACCAGAAAGGACTTCTACATATAGTCATTTATATTTCGTATTTTTTGAGTAGTCATGTTAAAGCAATCATGTTAAAGTAATCATGTCAATTTACTTTCTGAAATATTAAAATATACTAGGGTATTTCCACATGTGACACTCTACATTTGACACAAAATGCGTCTTATTTTGCTTCATATTATGTATTGTATAATACTATGTCAACGGTTTTACTTTGAGTATGATCATATAGTTGATTCTACAATTACCCCTCTGCCGTAAAAAATGTCATCATGAAACTTTGCAAAGTATGACTTATTTACCAAAATGGAAATGTGACTGACACTACATGCAAAAGGAACTCGTGTTTGATGATTTTAAATTAGTATCTGGGGCTGAAATATATAAAACAAACTGTTGGAAAATAATAAAATGAAGAACTTCAGTATTTAAAAATCAAATTTATTACAAAAAGTAATCGTTACAGACACAACCGTCGCTATGGAATGCAAAATAATTGTATTTATCAAAAAAAACTTTAGAAACTAATTTTAAAGCATACAATATAGGAACTTTATAAACCATTTTAATATATATAACTGTACTAAAATGTTATTTTTTAGTACAATTTAAAACATGATAACGTCACTTAAAAAATTTCAATTAACGAATACTTATAATTAAAATCTCAACTTTTTTATAAAGGCGAGCAATAAAATATTAATTTAAACTTATAAATGTAATTAAAACTTCATTGAAAAACGCGCCAGCAGTTAATGTTTATGGAGCCATCTTAAAAACGCCAGTATTACCAAAATAAATAAACAATGAGTTGCCATCAGTGAAAACTAGATAAAAAACTGTAATTTTTTTTTTTTCATTCACGGTAGATATTTACATGAAATTACCCAGAAGCAATTAAATTTATCTTACTAATATTATAAATGCGAAAGTTTGTATGTTTGTCTCTCTTTCACGCTAAAACTACTGATCGGATACAGTAATATAGGTTATAAATCAGAATAACACATTGGCTACAGCAAGAGCGGATTTATAGGGGGCACGGGGGCACGTGTCCTCCCTCCCCCCGACAGTTTTTTAGGTACTGTGGAGAATCCATTATAGTACATAATTAAAGGCAAATCACATGATAATAGTGGTTAAAATAAGAGAAAGAACATGAGTGAAACTATTGTTTTGATATCTCACTAATATTATAAATGCGAAAGTTTGTATTTATGTTTGTTACTCATTCACGTAAAAACTACTGAACGGATTTGGATGAAACTTATTAAGTAAAATATGTTTTACATCATAGGCTACAGCAAGGGAAGATTTATGGGGCGCTCGGGGCCATGTGCCCCCCGTTATAGTACTTAATTAAAGGCAAATCAGGAACTTAGCATCTTGAAATTTGTAGATAGGTTCTTTGTTTAGTCTTATTCCACTCCAAGTGTTTCCCCTTTAATATAATAAGGGTTCAAAGGTTGTATAGAATCCGTCAGTTTTGAAGTTAGACATCTGAAATTTTGGATGTACGAGTAACTTATATTTAAAAAAAAATATTAAATTGTTTATTTAAAATGATCTTTTACGAAATTTTATGTGGCAGGCCAAATTCCACGCGAGCGAAGCCGCGGGCATAAGCTAGTCTATTAATAAATGTTAATTCCTTTGAATCAACACTGGATACCTTTGGAAAACAAATGGATAACAATTTTTCGGTAATAAATTTATTCATAATTACTATCAATTGCTATAATAATTAAATTTACTGTAATTCAGGTCAATTTTTTTAAATGTTTCTAATGTTTGTAATATAATTACAACCTTACTTACTTGAACTTAAACAATCTTAAAATAAAAATAATAGTCACTCAGAGGCAGCGAAGGACTTGTCAGACATCTTGGTCTCGATGGGTTATTTTTCACTTCCAAGTTTTCTCTCTGTCCACAAATATTATTCTTGGAAACGCTTCTAAATGTGCCTGAAAACTTTTTTAATGTCGTTTATTAATCTTCTCTTTTTGTTTTCTTCAATCAAACTTCAATTATCAGATTGTTTTCGGATGTTTAAGTTGTTTATAATAAAAAATATTTATTTTACATATTTAATTTACCAAAGTAACTTTGTGATGCTTCACTAATAAAAAACCGAACCCCTTACCACTATAACCCACGAACGGGTCAGGGGTTTGGTATATGGTAGAGACTGCACTGTTTCATGAACGACGGTTTCACAGTGAGGTTATTCGTCCTAGATAACGCTCAATCGGTAGATTTTTTCTCCCTTATTTTAAATACCCACTTTATAGAGGTTGATTGAGCCCCAGGAGGGTGCTAGATCCTGTTGGATCTATCTCCAGCCGCTAGCAGACTAAATAAAAGTCTTGCCAGTAGCGGGATTTGAACCCAGGACCTTCGGCATATTAACTCAGTGCGTTATCACTGAGCCACTCCGCTCTACTCCTGATGTTTCACTAATAGTATAAAATCTTACTTTCATTTTATAGTTTTTATTTAGCTTATCTCCAAATATCTTTATATAATTTATTTTATTTATAATAGTTATAAACATGTATTGATTACAATATGACAGATTTCCATTGGTTATTCATAGGGAGTAACAGTATAAAATCCAGCGTATTAAACGACTTTTAATCGGTTTCTAATATTTTCATTAAATATATGGGTTAAGCGAATTTTTATTTTTTTAAAAACAAAAAATAACCTAAGTTACACGGTTTACCCAGCCATCTCTCCTATTAACCCTGAAGATAACCTACAAAGTAGGTCGAAACGTCGGCACAAATAAAAAATAAGTCTTGACTTATTTGGTGTTTTTTTGACTGCACCCCCCCCAACTATTTTCATCTTTCAAAAAATAACCTAATTAATTTGGGTAATATTTACTATGAAATGATGAATATAAAACAAATCATACCTTAAAAAGAAACCAATTGATTAACTGTCCTTTACTACAGTGTTTTTCATATTGCTTCTTACAATGAATAACAAATGACAATCGGTCACATGGTTATGTAACACATGTTTATATTGTTTTAGCATACTAATTTGATTTAATTCTACAAACTATTGTCGTGTTTACATTATATTGTTGTTAAATAAATTATTACTTTCATCGATTTTTAATTATTATATCTAAACTCTGAATTAGTTTCTACGCGGCGGATGGCTTTCTATTATCAAAATCCTATCCCATCTGAAATTTTAAAGCTCATATCAGAATATAATCCTTTTAATAACTTTTTCAAACTGCTATTTATAAAAAAGTAATTAATTTTTACAATCAACATTGTGGCGTAGAATTAATGTACAATTCTTTTGTATGCAATTTATATCTATCCGCGATAAAATTGAATGGACGAAGTATTGAAAAATTTAAATTGATGTATTATAAAATTACACAATTGAAGAAAATACATAATTTTTAGTAACTATTTTTTTGTTTTTTATTAAATACCTATGAATAACGCATTCTGAAAATAATTTCATATTCACAAATCCTCAAAAACCTAGCACTTAGCGTTCATAAAAAATATTTATCCCATAAGGCAATATTTATCTCCCAACTTAAAATTTACGAAAATTTATTCTCAATGTTTCGACCGCATTAAGCTATGCACAGGCATATATAAAGAGATTTCAGTCAACAAAGTGAAGGCTTGAGTCATTATTAATAATTAAAAATAAAAATTTAGTTAATTATCTCATGGTATCTTCTTTATACAATTACCTCTTCATATATAACTATTAATAAAAATGTAATAATCAACTTTATTTATAAAGAAAACAATAATAAATGTACAACACACACTATATATATATATATATATATATATATATATATATATATATATATATATATATATATATATATATATGTGTGTATTTTTTTATTTATGGTTCTTTTTTAATTATTTAAATATTTTTTTTTTTAATTTTGAAGAGAAATCTCTTCAAAATTAAAAAAAAAATGTTTAAATAATTAAAAAAGAGCCATAAATATAAAATAAAAATTATGAATATAAATTTGACCTAAGTCAACAAGATCCCGATTAAAGTAATGTTCAATGAACATTCTTCCCCGTGTATACCTCGAAAAATTGCGAGATCACAGGGATATAGGATCAGTGAAGAGAAAGGATTTGTCTAGCTGGAATGCGTGCCTTGGTAGCTCAGTGGTCAGAGCACCGCGCTAGAAACGCGAGCGACCCGGGTTCGAATCCCGGCCAAGACATAATCTTTTCTCTTCAAAATAAAAAATATATATATATATATATATATATATATATATATATATATATATATAGTTCTACTTATCTTACGGTTTCTACTTATCTTGACTGATATAGAAAATATATACCTACCTATAATTTAGTATCAATTGTTTAAATACTTGTAAGTACAACTTATCTAATTAGCATCTTACACAGCATGAGTATGAGATTGGTCTCAAAATGTCGTCATAAGAATTTTAAGAACTGACCGGAACTCAAGAATCTTTCATGTATATATAATAAGTGTTGAAAATTCACTGTATTTCACAAACCATTAGTAAGAGTAAACAAATATCAAAGTAAAGGTGTTATAGGTGGCAAGAACCGAAGAAAGTTTATGTGATAAATTGGAGGAAGGAAAAAACTGAGAAATTGATGAACGAGCGAAGTGAGCTATTACAAGAAGTGATCAATGAACTAGTATTTATTGAATGGGAAGTTTCTCTCCTCTCACTAATCGTCTTCTTTTTACTCCTTTCTTCATTCTCTTTTCCTCCTCGCTAGCTTTCATTCCAAAAGGACACCTGCTCAGTCCATACAATTTTTTTTCATCGATTTGAGAGGATCATTTTTTCCGCCAACACTATTACTTTTCTTTTCACATTTGTATCATGTACCGCAAAAGGTAAGATAAAAAGGCATTTCTTATTACATCATAAATCACTGGTATCTAATAGTAGAACCACCACCTCCTTTACTTTATTTCTGGTAGGCAGTAAAGGAAGGATTGTAAGGACAAAAATTGTCAATCTGTGTGCATTATGACGTTTAAGTTTAGAATCTTGTAGATTCATAAACTTAATTCGGAACTTTGATCAGAGATTCTCTTAAAACATTTTTTCCTCATTATCACTACTGGTATTTAATCTTACTGTAATTCATATTTAATCTTAAATATTCTGTCGATAAACCGAAAGCGATCCTTTTTTTAAAAACTCTAAACTTCCTTTGAATCCCTAGGATATTATACGAAGGGCTTGGTATTACGTAATTTAAAACGATTACATTCATACCAATTAAAATAATACCCAAATACCCAAATGCAATTAAAAAATTAAACTTTGGGAACCATTAAATAAGGGAGGTATCAGTGAGGATCTGACAAAGGCAATTAAGAGCCTTTATGTGGGTGTAAAAGCGAGAGTTAAAATAGGAAATAGGGTATCCCCGTCATTCCCTATCACTATGCGCTTGAAAAAAAGGTTGCTGACAATCACCTACGCTCTTGAACCTGTTCATTGAACAAACACTCAAGAGGTGGAAGGAAAAATGCAGGTACATGGGAGTGAAGATTGGATATAATTATTTATTCACCTTGCAATATAAGCTTAGGAAGTTCCTAGGGGAGTATTCTAAATGGGGTCTGGTCATAAATCAGGGAAAACGGAGTGCATGCCCTTTAATTCTCCCTGCACGTCATTGAAGATTGGGCTCTATCTCGCAGCAAGGACTTCAAGTACGACACTCGACGAGGATATAGAAATGAAGATATATCGAGCAAGGAAAATCATTAGGACCCTCAACTTTGGTTGACCTTTGGAATCAAGAGGTCTCGTTAGAAATGAAAAAGAAAATATATCATTCTTTTCTTAGGGGACAACCCCATATGGGGCCGAAACATGGACAGGAAAAAGACAAGATGCCCGTAAACTGCTTGCTCTTGAGATGGATTTTTTAAGAAGTAGCAGCGGCATCTCAAGGCTCCAACACATACCCAATAGTGTTATTGGAGAAACCATTGGTCAGGAGAAGAATATATTGGTGAAATGTTGGATATATGGATTATGTGGATTATATGTTGCTTTTGGCTTTTTACTCATGAGTTGTGTGATCTTTGAAAAGATTATAATTAGAAAGGATTAAAGTAACGTTTGTTGATTTTAAGCAAATATTTACATCTACAGTAAACAATTAGTAATCCTATATTGATTAATGATGCTTGTTTTCCACCTTGCAAATATACTGATTTTTGTTTTCTTCTAAACGTATCTTTTTTATATATCCTTTGTTTCCAGATCGGCTATTCCTAGCCTTACATGTTTTTTTTAATAATGAACTTTAAATTTAAAATGAGGTAAAAAGGTGGTTTTCGTTTCATGCAAGAGTCACCCCTAACTGTACATTATAACAATTTGTTAAAACGATTTGTGAGAAAGGTAATAGAGTCTACATCAGAATATCTTTCAAGAGTCTCGGTTTTAGTGTTGGGGATGAAAGAGGTTCACCTATGTTGAATGCTACAGCCCCTTTGACTGCTGGTAACCTAGTCTTATTTGTGGTGTAACGCTTTTTGATTAATTCTTCTATCGTCTCTAGTTTTAGCTCTCGGAGTAGATGACTGTTTCGTACAAACCAAGCCGCGTTTACTACGGTCCGTAGGATTTTATTTTGGAAGGTTTGCAATTCTTTTCGCTCTGTTGTTGACACTGCATCCCACACTTCACAACCGTACATTAGTAGAGGTATAAGTACAGTTTTATAAATTAATAAGGTATTTTCTGGTTTTAAGCTAGATTTTCTATTGATTATCGGATAAAGTAGAGCTATTCGTGCGTAGGCCTGTGTTAATTAAGTGTTGATATGCTGGTTCTAGGTAAGACGATGAGATAATTTATAATAAACTCCGAAATATTTTATAGCTTCTTTCTTCCACGGGAGATTGCTTCCATTGAGCACTAGCTCAGGTAGGTCTGAAGGGCGTTTAAGGGTAAAAATGTTGGGCAGCATTTTTGAACGTTGAGGTCGATTCGAACGTATCAATCGAGGGCAAAAATCTTGCTGTGAAAGAATATCCTCATAAAACATTCTGATAACTTCCGTCTGATCTTGGCACAAGTCAAATGTCCGTTTCCGTTTTTCATCTGACCCTTCGTTTTCACAAATGACCGTTTTATACGCGACGGCCCAGTTTTATATTTTATTACTGAATTTGTCTCTGTGTGTAATAACAGTTTTGTGTCAAAATTGCTTATGTACATATGATCGTATTTATGTTAGCAGAAAATTGATTATTACCGCTAATACAATTTGTAATGGCGCTGTTATCGTTTCATCGAGCATTTTTTTACGAAGTAGATATAGAAAAATCACGTTTGAAAATTAATATTAGCCAAATTGACAACACTTTTCAATGTTGCAATGCTTTAAAATTTGGACAGCAGTATGATATATTGTCTGTATGAATGCGCCATCGGATCCATTTATTAATTTTATATTTGTCAGGTGTTTTTATTTTTAAGACATGGTTATATGAAATAATAGTGATAGCAGAAGGAAAAGTTCACGTTGCGTTTCTTAGTTATTTTAACACGACAACACTAGTACTAAAAGCAGTACTATAGAAGAATATTTCATACATTGAGAAATTTCAAGGAATCTAAATCGGCTGAAAACGCCAATTATAAATATAATGTTTTTAAATTTATTTACAACTGTTATATAGTAATATAACAAGGAAATCGTCGCTGTCAAAACAATAGCGCCTATGTAAACTTTGGGTGATTTTCCAGGAGAGAAAAAACCGACGACTGTAGAGTTAGCAGTTTTTTTCGGAACTCTTGAAGAGAACGATTGAAGTATCAAAAAATAGTACTCTGCCTTTCACCTGTAGCGTTTTCACCAATAGATAGACTAATTCACCAGGAAGGCTTAGCTAAATAATTTGTAGAGGTTTTGTGTAAATAGCTTGGAATATAAAGATAGCTGTCGGAAATATTGGAAAAAGCATATCCGCTTGGGTGGTTTCATCGAAGACACTGCATAATATCTCTTATCTATCTATACACATTATAAAACTAAGTCCTCGGCCGTGTCTGTCTGTCTGTTTGCAGTGAACTCAATAATTACTGCACGGATTTTCATGCGGTTTTCACCAATAGATAGATTGATTCTCCAGGGAGGTTTAGGTATGTAATTTGTTGAGGTTTTGTGTAAATGGGCTGGAACATCGATGGGTTTCACCGAAGACGCTGCTTGCCTAATCCCGTGCAATTATCTAACTTGCAAGATAATAAATTCGTATGTAAAGAAATATTTGGTTTTATTTTTATTTTTGTAATTTCTATATTTTTCTAAATTTCTATATAGTAAAATACATTAGCTAATATTGAAAGAATGAAAATCGAGACTCTCAAAGAAGCCTATCCAATAATATTCCCGTGGTTCTTAGTGGCCGATACGTGATAAAAAAATATATATAAGCCAGAGAAATTATGTAGGCATAATATGCCTTATTACCCGAGCAAAGCTGGGGTGGGTCGCTAGTTATAAATATAGGATGAAAGACTTGGGTTTTTTGATGATATGAGTAGGTTCGTTCGTTCCATTTTTTGAAAAAACTATCTCATTTCATACTTAGTCACTTATTTTTTTGTTATCATTAAATCAGTAATTTTTTTCATTCCAAGCTCACTTCCACAGGGAAGCTGTATCTTTCGAAAGCAAAAAAAAAAATTTTTATCTGGCCACTCTACGAGACGAGGTAAGTTTTTTGAGTTTCCTGAAAAACGTGTTCCTGTGGAACAAACGAGTTTTGCAACTCACCTCCTCATATATATTATTTATTTTGAATGTTGGATAATTTAGAATATTTCTGGCCACAAAATTTAACTGAGTATCTTATAAGTTATTGCAAAATCTTAACCATAGCCCTCATGAAAATAAATTGGTATGTAAAGAAATATTTCGTTTTGTTTTAAAGTTTATAATATCTACATAATAAAATACATTAGACAGACAAAACATGTAGGTATAATATGTCTTTCTACCCGTGCAAAGCCGGGGCGGATCGCTAGTGTATATATATGCGTGAGTGTGTATATATGTATGAATAGTTAATTTTTGTTGAATGACTTAGGAAATGAAGGACTTTTAGGGTTTTTAGAAATTGGCCGAAAAGAAATTCTGAAGAGAAAAACCGACATGAAGAGTACATCAATTTTTAATTTATTCAGCAACAGGAGGAGTAGGCAGCTTTTTTTTTCTTCCAGCCTTTTTTTACGCGTGGAAAGTGGACAATAACCAAATTTGAGATGGTCATAACAGAATCTCCATGGAAATGAGCATTAAAGAACTTTCACGGGACGCTGGCCTCTTCTTTTATCTCTCCCTCTCTCTCACTTTTAGAAATCGTACATGAATAAAACGTTAATAACGACTTTGCACTTCAGTATTTCTTTTATTGTAAAGTATAGAAAGCAAAATGTAATAACTCGATAATTTGTATCGTTTTATCCTCATTTCGTGGGTTTTGAAATAAGAACACAAAAAAATACTTAAACTTAATCTTCTCCATGTTCCTATTGGTTATTACAAACAATAGAACATATACAATTATATACAGTTTATATACATATACAGTTTCTCAAATTACCATTTATTAGAAAACGTAAGTATACATATTTTATACAACTATACATGCTATACAAGTTTATACATATATAAACTTTTTAGAAGTGACAAATTGCTCTTACACTAAGACTGATGAAATGCAAAGTATTGTCTGTACTTCATGGAAGAGAGGTGAATTAAGGGAACACTCATGAAGAATGTAGAAACATTTGAGATCTAGGTTTGCACCATATTCATACAAGGACCGGGCATTTAACCAGCAGAAAAATGATAATTTGGATAGAAAAACATAAATATAGTAGCATCATCATCATCACATGCCGCTATGGTCAATGGAGGACCTTGGCCTCCTCGACAATGTCCCTTCACTTTGAACGATCTTCCGCTGCTCTCATGTTCTTACCCCCTGGAGCTTAAGGTCTGCTTCCACATCGTCCAGCCAGCATTCTAGGCCTTCCTCTTCCTCTTTCTCCATCTGGACGTCCCTCCATGATAAGCTTTGGGAGCCTTTTTTTATCCATTCTGTGAACGTGCCCCAATCATCTCAATCTTGCTATTTTAATACATGAAAAAATATCTGTTACTCCATATACCTAGGCCTTGAGTTCTTGATTTCTTTTTATGCGGAAACGATTCCCTTCCTTGGTTGGGCCATACACTCTTCTAGGAATCTATCTCTGCCAAGTATTCAATAATTTCTCATGATGCTTGGAAAGAGTCCTCGCCTTCCCACGAAATATGACGACAGGACGACCACACCACATCAGCATATGCAAGGTATTGGTTCATGCGTAAATACATCCCTCTTTCTTTGCTTTGGTTGACATCATGATCTTCTGCAGCACTAAATTAAATAACACTGGAGATATAGGGTCTCTTGGTTTAACTCCATTTTGAAAAGAGAAGTCTCTGGAAATTTCTCCCTGGACTCTTACCACACCGCTGCTATACTGTAATGTCATCCTTACCAAATGAAGTAGCCTAAACTATTGAAAAGTGGAATTTAGTATACCTTGGCCTAACATCGTTTAAGAAGACACAACATACTATTTTGCTAAGTGATTGCTATTATCATACAAGCAATATCCGCTATTATTATAAAAATAAATTTGAATTCAGAAAATAATGGAAACAACTGTTACAAAAACCAGGTAACAATGTGTCACGAAATCAAGAAAGAATAGAGCGTAGAACGGGGACGTATACCTTAACGAAAGGGGATTCCTGGAAAAGCCACTGGTAAAAGGAGATATGGAAGATTCCTTATGGAAGGTTATGCTCTGTTCAACGCAAAACCTACCAGAACTTTATATGTACATCAGATAAGTTTCAATTTAATTATGCGTTTTATGACAATACCATCAATCTGAATGTTTATTGCTCATGTCTCAATGTATATATAAATTTTATTAAAAATAAGAAATTTTATATATAAGTTATATTTGTTTCAACAATATAGCTGTGTACTCGTCCAATCTCTTTCTTCTTATGATGCCTTATTCAATCAATACTGACGATTACTTCGGGAAATTTGTCTCGGTCAACTATTTTTATCAGTTTTTTATAGATCAAACCCGTCCGATGTCTTATGTTTCTGATCCAAAACAGCTTTTTCTTCCAATTCTACATCTTCCCTCAATTTTACCTTGTATGATCACTTGCGACAGAAAATCCTTCAGATTTCTTAGTAAATGTCTTAGCCAAGATGTTTTGCGGACCTTGATGGTATGGAGTAATTCTCTTTCTTGTGAAATGATCGAGAACCGGTCTATTTGTTACATGGTTGGTCCAGGGAATTTTTAATATCCTTCTATAAGTCCACATCTCGAAAGCCTCTAATTTATTCATGGCAGGGACTGTGAGTCTCCATGATTTTGCTCTATATAGTAGTACAGACCGAACGTAACATTTAAGTAGCACATCTGACTTGTTCAATTTTGCATTTAATTTCTTGAATTGGATCCAGTTTGTTGTTTATCCAGCAACCGAAATATTTGATCTTGTCTACTTGTTCCAACATTTTATCATTCGATGTAATAGGAAGTAGTATATTCTGAGTTCCAAAGAGGGTCATGACTTTGGTCTTATCATTGTTTATATTCATGTTAAATTCTGCAATAGTAAGATTCAACCAATCAATCAGTCTTAGTAGTCCTATGCCTGAGCCTGCTATTAATATTGTATCTGATGCTTGGTATCCTAATTCCATTAATTGTTATGCCACCATGTTTGTTTTGAAACGCTTTGTTGAATATTGCCTCAGAGTACAAGTTAAATAATATAGGAGACAGAACATAGCCCTGCCTGACTCTCCAATTGGTAGGTATTTGTTTTGACAGATTAGGTTATCAATTTTAATTTTAGCATAGTGTTGCCAGTATAAGTTTTTGATCAGTCTTATGTCTTTGTCGTTTATTCCAATCTTCCTCAATACTTGTCAATTATTCATCATATATTCATTATTACACTATTAATATTTCAATTAACGTATTAAGTTTGGCTGATTAGAAGATTATTAAACACGCAAACCACCTTTGGAAAAATCCTATCTAAATCAATTCATCGATAATCAAATAAATATTAAGTGTCAGAAATCAATTATCATCTATGAACAATCTTCGTATCCTAAAATAAACAATATTAAATTGTATAAAATATAAAATATAACGGTACTAGTATGTTTTAGGGCTTGTTGACATCAGCGCGCTCAGGTGTCACCTATCTCAACTATTTGGACCGTGTCAGGTTATACTGCGTATAATGAATTTTAAATAGGCATTGCCTTTCATTATGATACAACAGATTTTTAGGAAATGAGAAATATGTAGACAAAATTAAACTAGAAATAATAAAACATTCATTACAAGCAATATTCATTAAAAAACAATTTGTAACTAAAATATGATATTTTTTTTAATTTTTAAATGTCTTTATTTTAAAGAGAAAAGATTTACCCGGGCAAATCTTTTCTCTTTAAAATAAAGACATTTAAAAATTAAAAAAAATATCATATTTTAGTTACAAATTGTTATTTCCTCTTTAAAATAGAAACATTTAAAATATGATGTTATTAGAAACAATGAAGGATTTATTCCAAACAATGCTCATTAAAAAGAACAATATCTTCGAAAATTGCATCAAAAGGGTCTCGCCCTTCTAACTTCATATCTCCATCCCGCATCTCCATCTAATTGTATTCCGTACTTATAGTTTCATATTATGCCCATTTCCACAACACATTTTCTGCGGAATGACATTCCGCTCCTGAAGAAATATAACAGCTGATTTTTTATCAGTCACCGTGCGAAAAATCTTCTTCAAATTCCAAGTCATATTAAATAATCAAAAACACATTTACCTTCAGAAACAATAACAAAACACTAGAAAGGTTACAATAACAGTAGGAGATGGTTATGAAAAGTGACACTTGAGCGCGCTGATGTCAACAGGCCCTAAAACATTGGTACTTGTACCAATACAAATTATTAAAATATTTCTTAAGACAACAAACTAAATGTATTGATCAAAACATAGAAATTTATACACATGGATCCATTCACTGAACCTGTTTAACAGCGATATAAATAACCAAACTTAAACGTCCTTGCTTTCGTAGTTTCCGTAATCTTTTTGATTTCATCAGCCCCTGGTTAAAGATAAAAAACCGGGAAATAACTGACTCGGATTCACTGATAGTATTATCCCTTTGATTAATTCTCCTTTCGCCGAGGCTAAGCTTTACAAAGATACCTGATTAGAGTCTAGGGGCTTAAAAAAAAAAAAAAAAGCTCCTTTAACTTCTAAATAGCCGTTCCCTCCTTTTGGCCATTATCCGGTTACTGCCTCTAATTTTTACTCAAGTCTTTGAAAAAAATGCGGAAAAGTTCTGAATAATGAGAAGTGAAGCTTGAAAACGGTATTTAATATTGAGCGAACGGGTTTCGAAATCCTAAACTGTAACGACTGATATTACCTGAATAATCTGCTCAAGATTTAAAAACATACATTACATTTTTATGGAAATATTTAATATATTAAACGCAGGTGACTTGCTTATGCCTTCATAATTATTTTTTTTTATTCTCTGTTGAAGTTCCAAGATCTTCTGTTTTCAGAATTTACTTTGATCTTTGCTAAATAGGATGATATCTCATTTATAACCAACAAAAAGAATAATAAATACGAGGGTAAGTCAATTATAATAATAATAATAATAAATTCTTTATTGGCTTTAATGTACAAAATTGTAGCCATTGAGTCCGGCCCACTTAGTGTTAATTTTTAGTAATTAGCATATCGTCACTTAATTACAGTTATTTTTATTTACAGTTATATAATATCTACAATATGTAAATATTTTACAATAATTAAATAATCATCCCTGGTTTAATAAATAAATAAACAAAATTTTAAGACAGAACAGAATAGTATCAATTATAACAACAGAATAACATTCTTCCAAACAAATAACGCAAATAAGGCATATACCTAAGGAAATAGATAAATACAATACAATGAAATTGAAGTATTTAGGTATTAACCCGCTGATACTTTATTGTAACAGTTATCTTATTCTTTATATGCCTTACAATTAAGATATTGTACAAGTACCCTAAACCATAAACCACAATTAAAGCCTGGATTCCGAATTTTTACATATAAACTGAAGATAGAAAAAAAGTTGTTTAATTTTTCCACGCTGTCCATAGTGAGTACATTTTGCATTGATAATTCATCCTCATGCTGGACAATATATATTTGCAGAAATTGTTTCCGTGTGTTAACAAAAAATTTACAATGGAATATTATATGCTTCAAACTATTGAATATGGTCCCATGGCACCACTGACATTTTTCATCAGTTCTGAGAACACAGGTGTTGTTCCTATAAAATATTTTCAAGCATTCAGGGTTTGAAATTCTTATTTGACTCACGGTTCTTAATTTTCCTATGTTTATCTTGAATTTTAAATAGCTTTCAGGTTCAGGGTTGGTATAGGTGCAAAGAAAGAGTTCTGTATATTGGGTTGCAATTTGAGTTAAGAGCTCTATCAATATCCTTCGATAGTAAATGATTTGTTGCTTTTTCAAGAATAACATGTTTTTCTTCAATGTGATGGGTTTTAGCATTTTAAGTTGTCAAAACCAATTAAAAGACAAGTCCTGTTTTCTCTCATCTAGCTCCACAAGTCTATCGAAACATTTACGGAGTAATCTATAATCAGGGATAGACAGTATTTTTAGGCAGAAGTTAACAATTTTTTTTTAGGATTGTTACAATAAGTGGGTTTCGACCTGTTCCTAGACGTACAATATGATTTGGAGTACATTTCGGCCAATAATACAGGTATTTTAAGTGAGGTACTTCGATGTTTGTATAACAGTTTAAACTCCAAATTTGTGCAGCATAAAGGAGCGTTGACAATTGAATCAAAGAGTGTCATTTTTGTCTACCATGCATCACTTTTACCTCTTCTGTAAATGTCTCTCACTTTCGCACCTGCCAAGTTAGATGGGTAAGTCAATTATTATCCGCAATATAGTTATACAATTTTATTGTAATCAAATAGGAAACTTACAAGTACATCATTTTTCGACATGACCCCCTTGTTTTTCAATGCACTTGGTCCATCGTTGTTCAACTTTCATGATGCCCTCGTAAAAGAAGGTTGAGCTGCGAGAAAGGAATGCACAGCTTCTTTCACTGCTTCGCCCGAGGTAAATCGACGTCTCTTAATGCCTCTTTCGTCGTCTGTCTAAGAGCACCATTTCACGTGAACGCTCAATGTCTTGTTTCATTTGTGGCGGTAAACGGTCGTCCGGTTGTTTCACCGTGCGTAACACTTGTGCAACCATATTTCAATCCATTCGTAGACAGTCCGTTGTGGCAAAGTCTTTGATAAATTTATGGCCCGTACGTCTTCCGACCAAAAAAACGCTCTTCTTTGGTGCAAATATAAAGCGGAGCAGCCATGATTAACAGCACGACAGCGTTAACGAAACTAACCTAGCAGCTTGAAACTTGAATGGATATAACAAATTAACAAATCATTTATCAACGCAAAATGGCACCAACGCAATGTACTACCAACATAAGTAAAAATATAACTAAATTTCGGGAAATATCGACTTACCCTCGTATAATCATTCTTTTATCTGATAAGTCAATAGGAATATTTTACAAAATATTTAATTATGTGACCCCGAGACGATAGCTTTTCCTGTTTACTTGGTCTCGTAAATGTATCTACCTTTTCAAATGCATTAATCATCTATTAAAATATTTGCAATGTAACGGAGTATAAATAAAAATATATCCATAAATAAAAATTTTGTCCTCATTTTTGATAGAACTAAACATATACTTATATTTATTTTCAACTAATTACAGATAATTGTTATTTATTTAATCAATTTAAGTATTCAATCTTTTGCTGCAAATTTGTATCATGTTTTAAATATACTTTATTTAATACAAATATCATATATAATACAACAAAACTCATTAATAATACGCTTCAGTATAGTTGACAATAATTTATAATTTAAAATAGATCTATAGATCAGGCATAACTGAATAATGCTAAATAAAAAAAAATACGGGGGTACATAGGAGTATGAGAGGAAAGCTTTTAAGATTTTCTAAAAATTTACTCATTGATTTTTTGAGGGGGGCGCTGATAACAATTTAACTGTTGTTACTTAGATTTTTTTTTAAATTGGAAAACACCCCGACATAATTTGTTTTAATTTTTTACTTCAAACCCACTAGTTTCGAACCTTGCAACCTCTTCAATTCCTGATAATCTTCCGAGGCGTCTGAAAAGAAGATGGCCTCGTGACCTTCTAAGTAGAACTTTTTATTTGAGTACCACCACTTGGGTAGTTTTTCCACTTGTCATTTCATGTCAATGTATACATTCATTGGGGAGCGGGGTGGTTCAGTGGTAAAGCACTGAGTAGCTATGCTGTAAATCCTGGTTCAAATCCCTCTGCAGGCAGTTACTTTTATTTAGTTAGTTTTCGGCGGGAGATGGATCATATGGGGTCTAGGACCCTCCTGAGGCTCACCCAGCCTCTATAAAATATTATAAAAATAAGGTACCAAAAATAAGGGGGGGGGATCTGCCGGTTGACCGTGACCTAGGATAAGTCACCTCCTTGCAGAGACAGTCTCTACCATGTACTTATCCCTAGACTTGTTCACGGGTCGTAGTTCTTTCAGGTCAGGTTATACATTCATTCTATTTATGTGTTTTATTAGTATAATATAGCTGTAAATTTCATTGAATAAATTATTTAAAAAAAAGATATTTTACTAGCTTGGAAATCACGTATCTTTTTAATATAAAATATAAATGTAAATACATTTTATTACTTACTTCTTATCAGTGGTATTATTAATTATACTTCACTTACTACTTAAGTTTTAGTAAAATCACTCTGTTTTACATGAAGCAAGAGAATATATGTATTCCTCTGATATTATTTAGATATTCACTTCAAAGTGTACTTAAACGATCCTAAACAAAATAGTAATAGTAAAACTCGCGATTTTTCAGGAACAATATTCCAGTACCACATAGTTTTCATTCATCCGTACTTTCTATGAACTCTTAAATTACTTTATGATATATTTAATTGATATTATTTTTAATTAATCATATTACTTATTACTCATTTAAAATTCTAACGCCACATGTTAATTTTATCTGTTGTGAAAATTATTGATGATTACAATTAAAAATAAATCATCCATTTTAAGATCTTAACGTATTAATCTTTTATCAATCTATACTTCATCTAGTAATAAGGAAAAATAAAATTACATTAATCATGTAGTACTAACAGTAATAGAATAGTTACATAGAATTAAATTACTGCAATGATAGATGAATGAAATATGATGAAAAACCTATTAAATACTAAAATGCTATGTAAATAGTTAAAAAAAATGGCAAGAGTTAAAGCTTGGTTTCAAATTTATGAACATAATATATTAGTGGAGCTGAAATGTTTTATTGCATTAAATTCAGATATATAAGTTTTAACACATTTTTAATTTTAATCAATGATCAAATAACTGTAATTATCAACAATCTTTTTCCGTTTAGTCTTCAAATTTGTAATGTTAGATCGATGATAAAAAAAATGGTTTTAGTGAAAAATATCTGTCGATGATATTTTGGACATCATCAGAGAATTTTCAAATTTTGCCAATTCGAATGCGTTTTAGCGATCGAAATAAATGTAAATCCGATGGTGTAATATAAGGCGGGCTTAAAGGTGGCGCAATATCTCCCTCTCTAGTTCATTAATTTTTATCAAGGATTCGTCTTGCGCAGTGCGGTTTTGCATTATAATCTTTCAGAATATGGCTTTTTCCGTTGACATTCTATGGCCACTTTTCAATTAAATATTGATTCTTTCGGTGCAGTTGCCCATATCTAAGATCTAAATTCACAGTTTGTCCATTTTTCAAATCTTCAAAATGAATGAACTCGTATACTCCACAAAAACACATGAAAGCATTTTTTGGGATGCAAACCTGGCTTAACATTTTGGAATATCAAATAGGACCAATTTGCAGTAGTGAACCATTGCAAAATTTATTGTTCCGTATTGTGCAAGTTAATTAATAAATTGCAAGTTTGTCTTCTTAGTAGAGAGTATACGAGACGCAAATTCCTGCTTAGTTTCTCAACCTGCTGAAAATAGACTCGGATGATCGACCAAGGGTGGTTGAGAGTGTTTGATCAATCCGACAAGAAATTGTTTCTATTACTGCCCTTAACGTACCACTGTATTGGTCTTCCTGGTCAACACCTTCCTCAGTGGTAAAGGTCAACATTTAATCCTAGAAAACAACTTTTATCATTTGAAAACGTCTAATAAGCATTGAAATTTTTTTTGATAGCTACAGTTTCGTTGCTACTCTCATGAATATCAAAAAGCATGGAATGCCTAATATGCACCTCTGAGTAAAGAAATTGCTATAACCTTTAAATATATTTTACACATCTTTGAAGCATAAGAACTAAGTGGTCCTAAATAGGCCAATACGAAAAAAAAATGCAGTTAGGGAAAGAAAATATATATATTATATATATGGGAAGTTCTATCAGAGCAACCAAAACAAAAACAGTACAGACCAAAGTGGCTGGAAGAGCGTAAACAAGCCTTTTCGGAAAGAGTGAGAGCCTATTGGAAGAACAAGAAGACCCAAAGTTACTTGCTTAATGTCTTCCATTTCTGGGGAGAATTTGCCAATAATCTTACTAATATTATAATTAATTAACACTGGCTCTACAACCCAGCACGGGTCTTGGCCGCATCAAGGCGTCGCCTCCACTCTTCTATGTGTTATATATATATATATATATATATATATATATATGATAAAAAACATGATCATCCAAATATAAAGGAATATACAAACCTTTATCATTACAACACATGAAGGGTCTTAGAGTAAGTATGAAGTAAAGACTGTTTATGTTCTCAACACAACTTTGTGCAGGGAAGTCACTTATCCGAGATCACATTCAACCTCCCAATCAAGGATGAGCCTCATTATATCTGCTGGAAGAGTCCCAATAGAGTTTATAGATCCCAAAGTAATATACAACAGCAATAAATTATTTTCCTACTAGGGAAGTATGAAATACAAAATTAAAAATATACATCAGTGTGGAATATTTATTTAATCCATGCTAAACAACTGAATTAAAATTTAATTAAATTATTTTCATGAATTTTCCCCTCCAAGATATTTATCATTATTTTAATGGAAACATTAATCCAATCATAAGATTACTGGGAAATATATTAACAATAATATCCTGTATGAATAATTTCTTTGAGAACCCAACGAATCTGAAGTTCTACTCTCTTTGATAGAACTAATTGCTCTTTCCGTTCTCCTTAATAAGATTCGTTCCCCCTGGCCTCTGTATCCTCTATAGGCCATTCCTGCAGCATTGGAGCAAGTTCGATTCTCGAATAGGGCTCAAGATAAAAGACTTCTCCCCCACCTCCCGTAGATTCCAACAATTTTCTTGTTGATCTAAAGCTTTGGGTTCAGTTCTTAAAAGCAACAACCCAATTATATTTAATGGGTTTTCGTTACACTTTTACCGGCATTAAGGGTTCTACTAATTTATAATTCTATTCATTGCTTTAATCTCTTAAAGAAGGAAATAACTCTTTCTCATTAGTGCAATTTACTAACGAACTCTACTGTGGTATGGTATAACGAATGCTATATAACTGTATCATAATGTATAGCATATCATAAACATAGCAAAGAAATGCCGTAATCATCATTAGAGTAGACCAACATCGGTTATTTAATAGTGAGTCATCTATGCAAATGACTTGCATAGAGAGCATCTTTTTGGGAGTCCAAGAGATGTTGGAAAAGCAAGGATTAAAATGAAGTCAGTGAAGAAGCATGGCGGATGATATAAGGGATTGAATTCCACACTGTAGTGGAGCGGACGAGAAAGGAACGCTCGAATGCTTTGATTCTGTGAGAACGAGTTCTATACTCGGAAAGACGAGATTTGTTTCATGGTGGTGGACTGAGGAATTGAATAGAAGGAGACTGTAGATATATGAAGGCCGTTGAAGGTTGGTGTATTGGCATAGGAAAGCACTGAGGAAATATTGTCTACGAAAGGGAGAGAAGAGGCATTTTAACTCATCAAAATGGTGGGACACTTGTGTCCGCCTTGGGACCAACTCGGAGTATCAAGGACAAATCTAAAAGAGCAGTTCATTATTCTCTTTAATCGGTCCGAAAGAAATAACTATAGTATAATGTATAGCTTTTGATAAAGATAAAAAAGAAGTGTCATAATCACCATTAGAGATGACCAATATCCATACAACGTTTGATATATCTAGCTATTTAAGTACAACTTAAAATGGCCTAAGATCCGCTTCAGGAAGACACTGAGAGACCAAGTAAAATAAAATGATAAACACAATCTAAGCTTGGAGCAGTTATATAACTAATTTGATATTATTAATATCAAATGTTATCTCTAATCTGAGGATAATATAGTTATCACACAGTTTAGATTAGATAGCATACAATTAGAGGATTAGATAACACACAGTTATCACAGTTTCCTTGCTGATACGATGACATCTAAATGTGTGGAGTAATATGTGCAGCTGAGATTTGAGCACATTTTTGAAAATGTCCACTTTATTATACATATTTTAATACATAATGCAATATTAAGAATAGAAAACTCCAAATGCTACTGCATGATAATAAAAAACGTAAAATAACGTCCGTTTATTACATTCATTTGTCTTAATTGTTTGTGAAACGTCATGGAGCAAGGTTGCTGTCTCTATTTGGTGGGACTGTTGATATGAGATGTGCTACACTTTGTCTTCTTTGATATGATTTTTCTTTTGATGTATGTCCTGCTGATGCTTAAATTGGTGAATCTTTAACTGGTTAATTTTTCCAATGCTTTAGAGACTTGTGATTTTGCTTTTTTGAATTTTTTCTATTGCATTCTTATTAATAAAAAACAGCTAGTTTAATAAAATAAAAAAACTTTATAAAAGAGTGATATTTTAAAAGAAATGAAAAAGTATAGCTAAGAACTAAGTCTTCAAGCCCATAAGAACATAATCTAACCTAAACATAAAAAAAACACGAGTTTAATTCAAGAAAAGCTAAATATCAACAAATCATGCAAATGACACAATGTAGTAGTGTTTTGTGAAATTATGAAAGACAATCAGCTTTTTGAGAAGGAAATAAGTCCATGTTCAGATTATAATACCTATTTCAGTCATGGATTATTCTGCAGACAAATAATTGGTTAGATTGAATTTTGTCCAGAGCAAGTTAACTGTATTGAGAGAACCTAAATACTGTCGTTCTCCTTTTTTCTTGAAATGGAGTTTAATATAAGCAATGACTCCTTTTCAACATAATGTCTGACTTAATTATCTGAAAATGTAATACGATTCTGCATACCAAAGTATAATAAACTCATGATGGAGAGAATTCAACCTAACCACATATTCACCGGGCCTGTAGAATTATTATGTGACCTGACATTTATGGGGAAATTGCCGCCCCATAATAATAACATACCCTATTTGGGTATGTTATTATTTACTTACACCTCCATCCTTGTGATCTACATTACAAGACCTGCAAGGTGGGTCAAATCATCGCTTTCTAATAAATAGGTTATCATTATTTATGAACATAATTTTTTTTAATCTCAACCGGACGATTTTCCAATATAGGAAATATATGTAATCTTAATTATATTTGAAATTAAATCTGGGCACCTTAAAAGGAACCTGTCAATATAATTGACTATGGTCCGACGGCTTCAAGGAGGCCCACAGAGAGGACCAAAGGAATAAATTATCGGACTCTCTGGAAAGGTTTCAATTCGACTCCGGAAGTCGAAATATAAAGCCGTGTCAAAGGATTCAGGAAGGGCTGAACTAATTTGAAGAGATTTTTCTTTTTAAATACGTTAGGAAGCTTCACTTGAACCCGTCTCTAGCCAATGTGAGAAGGCTAACATCTTCTATGATCATGGTAATGGGAGAGAGAAGAAAATTAATAAAAGAGGACTTTTTAAAAAAAAATGGCACTAGAAGACTGTAACAGAAGAAGACTAGGGGCTGGTCTTACAACGGATGGGGAGAATAAAGAACTTCAGCTGTTTACTACATGACGAAGCCAACTTATATTTGTTTGTGAAGTGAAAGGAATAATATTTTTAAAATTTTTTTTTTTGATTAATGATAGGTTATGTTGTTCAAATAAATGCAAAGAACCGAATGTTAAAATCACAATTTTCAGCCAACGTTATTTTTGTCCACTTGTTCGCATGCGCGAGCAGTTATATTTTATAACAGTTATATTTCTAACAGATGATTATATTGTACACTATATTTCTAACACAAACTGAACTGAACTTTTCATGTAACTCAGAACAGTGTTAATTTAATTTATGTACGTATTTTATAGCAATCCTCTATTTATCTAAACCATTCTTTTGATTACTATATATATTTTGTTTCTAAGAGACAAAATAAAGATAATGGGGGCTTACCATAAAATACTTATATAAATTAAATTAACACTTACCTGGTATAACTGGGGTTGATTAAGAGCTCATTATCATGTATGTAAACATAAAACCATAAAGATTTATGGTTTATAGTTTATATTACTTTATAGGTTTAAAGTGTAGATCCAGATCTGAACGTCTAGCTACCACCCTCTGTAGCCAGGTCTTCTCTTTCCTCTAAGAGCCTTCGAGTATAATGCCTTACAGTACCGTTAACCTATTGGAATATAAATGTCCCTCTCCTTTGTCACTTAGTTTATATTCCTGTCTTTTTTGCCAATCCTTATATTCAAAATTCATATCTCCCTATAACAGATAACAAAGCAATTTCTACCTATCCTTATAATACCTTGATTGTTGAATTTTAGTACGCACACTGTAACATTGTATGAATAGCCACATCAGGATGATGTGATTTTAAATTAATTAAAATCAACATTATCGTATCTTCTTCAGTGATACTATTTCTTTTCAAATCTTTCATTTCATTTTAAACCCAGGTCCTTGTTGCTTTGCATTATTTTTTCTCTGAACATCACTTAGTATTGATGTTCCTATGGTAATTCTCAATTATCTATTTACTTATTTCTAGCTTAATTATTATTTCATTAAGTACCCATAGAGATCTATTCGTCATTAGAATAAACGAATCGTTCTTCAGATTTCTTTAATGTCCGGAGTCTCCTCGAGATCCTGAAGAATGGAGATTGATCTCTCAAGTGGAGATGAGATGATCTGGGCAAGTCGCCAGGATTCGAGAGCTGCAAATGTTCCGGGATACAAAGCGCCTGAGAACGAACAGATTGGCCTTTTACAGGATTTACTCTCCCGGATGTAATTTATAAGCATTTCGTTAAAACTAGACTTGTTGTATGTAATTTGCTGCCATATTTCTTTTGTAGTATGGTATAATTTTAGATTACCAAGCTGTTTAAG
Source organism: Arma custos (assembly GCA_037127475.1). Lineage (NCBI taxonomy): Eukaryota > Metazoa > Arthropoda > Insecta > Hemiptera > Pentatomidae > Arma > Arma custos. The sequence goes on along the minus strand of CM073759.1, from coordinate 208,464,043 downwards.
AAAAAGAAAGTCTAAATTTGAACGTACATTTTATAAAATAATAATACTTACGCCAATTATTTCTAAATATTTATAACTGATAAGGAGTGGGGTATCTCATAAAGATTGAGTGATTGCCAAGCTATAGATCCCGGGTACAAATCCGGCTATAATAAATAAAATATTCGATCAATCAACAGCCACGTATGGGATGTACAGACCCACCTGAGACCCACACAGCCTCTCTATGAAGTGGAAACCTTTAATAGGGGAAAAACCTGAGGGTTAAGTATGATTAAGTTCGAACAGAATCGCCACCCCTGCCCAATCGTTGCCCTAGAAACAGTACAATAGCCGTACAGTTTTTTTTTTTTAATAATAACTGTGTATTTCAATTCTCATGCCGTTTCTTATCGTTTCTGAAAATAATTAAAAGTATACTTGTTTTTTGTTTTATCTTATTTTAAAATATTATTAACCAACAATTATGTGAAAATAACTGGTAACTGAAATTATATTAACACTGCACTATTATTTAACAATAAATAAATATATTATATTATAATACTGAAACATACTGAATTTTCTGCATCCCCCGACCATTTTATACTCTTAAAAGTTATATCCTGTCTAGCATTTCAACATCAATAAAATATTTCATGGTGATAATTAAAAACTTTTTTTTTAAACAGAGATATATAAATATAAGTTATCGCTTTTAATTTTAAGATCGCGGATTAGAAATAAGATAGCGGATTAGAGGATATCCCAAAGGGATTCGTCTTAATTAACAATCTGTCTAAGGCGGGGATTTTGTGGGGAGTAATATAAATATCGGAAGGATGGGAGTTTGTATTTCCAGTGCGAATAGCAGATTTGATTAGGAGGATTTAGAAGATGGGATTGGATGGTATGATAAATGAAGGAAGTACTTGCTTCGGTAGTTAGGCAAAATCCAATTCGTTCTAGGCAAGTATTTTGAAATGTGGATATCTCCCGGGACATGCAAGATAAATTGAAGGAAGCGCATTCATTAATCTTTCCAGCATACCTTATGCTTTTCCTGAACGAATTAGGAAATAGAGAGGACAAATAATTGAGGATGTGAGAAGAATACTGGTCAAAATATAAGGAAAATGTTATCTCTTTCTTTGTTTTCTTGAAGCTTAAGAGGTACACTGCTTACGCACCATTTTTAAGTTATGAAGTCAATGATTTTTATATATGTGATCTAACCACTAACTCTCATATATATTCAATTATTCGATACATCTAGGGAAGGGCGGATCCAGGATTTTTTTCTGGGGGGGGGACAAATCGGGCAGACTGGATGAAAAATTAACAATAACTTTTTAGAAATAAACTTGCAGTACTTAAAGTAAATTTTCAAAGGTTTATTGAAATTTTAATCTACTGATGAGCCTACAGCCAGTTTTGTTTATTCTATAATTCCCATAGGGGCTGCTATGAGGAGCTGTGGTCCACAGTACCTTTCAAGCAATAGCTTCTGAGCTGTTGACAGAAGTGGTTGTTCTTCAGTAAATGATTTCTGAGTTTTATTCGATTATTAGTAGAGTGTGGGGTCCGTATGACCCCACCATACCATTAGTGAAACTTTTTTATAAAAAATAATTGATTAATTTCAGTCCAAAATGGCATATTTACAGCGATAGTCGATGAATGTTAATGATCCAAATTTTCTGGAATGGCTGGAAGGTGCTATGAGCGATTGTGGAAGTGACCAGGACTTTGATCTCGATTTGGAAAGTGACCATGATTCTAATTCAGAGTTAGATTATGTGACCGATGACAATCAGAAATATGAAGAATCAGGTATTTCTTTAGAAAATTTAGAACAAGGATGCGGCGGTGTGCATCTCATGTCAAGACAGCTCAGAATTATTTTGGAAAAAATAGGATCAAGTGGTGTTCTACTCCACCTGCATTAAACGTACGAACCAGTTCCCACAATTTAATAGTAACTCATATGAAATTAATTCATCATTGCCAGAGAAGAAACAATTATCAAGATTTGACTTTATTAAAAATTTGGCGAGGCAGCTGGTTGAACCACAACTTCAGAGGAGAGAACCAACTTGCACATCCAGCGTGATCCTAGGAAATTGATTGCTAGGTTGATAAATTACCAAATTTCAAAGCCCTCCGCTGTACCTGGTAAAAGAATAAGGTGTGGGAAGTGCCGAAGGAGTTGGGATAAAAAAACAAAGGTTTACTGTGCTCATTGCTGTACACCAATATGCACGGATTGTGCCAATAGTGTCTGTGAAGACTGCCTATAATAGTGCTTGTGATTTATATAATATTTTTTTTTATTACCACATTATACCATTTTTTTAATGTTCCTTGTATAAATGATATAAATCAATCACTACTTTTTATGATTTTTCATGTACTCATGTCTTTATACTGATGTTTAATATTTTGTAGTTTTCATTTCTACAGTTTTGCATTTTGTTAAATAAACTTTTAAATAAAACAAAAATTAACATTTATTGTGTTCAATCCCATTCAGATACATTTAGATATGATGTATGGTTGTAAAAAAATTTTTTTTGAATTTAATTGAACATTAACAGGGAAAATTTTGAGTTAACAAATATCGGGGTCCCAGTGACCCCACCTGACCGGTTATGGAACAACTAATGGACAATACCAGTTACGGGTTAATACAATAATCAAGTTTAATAAAGACAGTTTCCTTTTATATTTCCTGCTAAAGATATCCAGCACATTATTAGCGTTTATTTTTGTCGCACTGTCTTGATGCATACACATTAAAGCCAGTCCTTTCAAACGCCTTTCTGTGATCCTGCTGCGAATACATTAATTTTATTGGCGTGAGGTGGAGAAAAATCGCTTGGCAGTGCTTTGCTATTTGCAAGCTCGTGAAAGGGACTCAACGAACAAATGCCAGAAATGGACACGAATTTCACTCATGTTCTTTCTGTTTTCTTATTAATATAAGTTAACAACTATGATCATTTGATTTGCCTATAAGTATGTACTGTAATGAAATCTCCACAGTCACAAAAATACCACCCGTGCCCCCCCTTAAATCCACCTCTTCATACAGGAGAAGAAACATGCCGCTATGCCGTCTACTGGACGGTAGTCAGATATTATTGGGAAAGGGATATTTTCAATTACACATTTGTGTATAGCTATTCTATCTGCTATTCGTCCCTTATAATAAGAGGTAAAAGTAACCTTAAGTGTACAGTAAAGGGATCGCAATGAAGGGTAAAAATTGTTACCGGCGTCTGGTAGTAGGTCTAGAGCCTGGTGGTGTAACAAAATCGTCAACGAAATCTGAGTAGGAATTGAGTTATTTCTCTAAAATTGTTACATATTATTAATCCTTCTGGCTACAGCACAAAAAAAGGAATAGAGAGATTCTACAATGAAAAATTAAAATTAAAATAAATCAGGACAAAACCCAGGCTGTATTATTTACAAAGAGGCGATCTAATAATATTCCCCAACTGAATGTAAACAGAACACCCTACCCTCTACAACGCAATTTAAATATTTAGGACTTAATATGGACGAAAGGTTAACTTTTACCTTCCACACTGATTATGTGTGCAATAAAGCTAACAGGGCTCTGTGTACTATATATCCATACTTTAACAGGAATTCTCAATTAAACACAGATAATAAGGTATTAATATACAAAGCCTGCTTATGACTAATGCTAACATATGCATGTCCAATATTTAGTTATATATCTAAAAATATTTATAAAAAACTGCAAATATTACAAAAAAATGCCTTAGAATTGCTGGAAAATATGCATATTATAATAAAGATTAAATTATGCATAAAGAATTATGTATGCCATACATTAATGTAATCATCAATAAAAAATGCAAACAATTCTTTTTAAGTATAAACACAATAAAAACTCTCTTATAAAAAATATTAGGAACTACACAAAAAATAGTACAAAGCGGATTGTATATAAAAGAACAAAGCATCTATTATTGCAGGATACTAATTTATTTTATTTTATTGTTATTGATTATATATAAGTTATTAACAATGTACAGTTACATTTTTTGTTTATTTTATTATTATTAAATCTCTGTTGAATTATTTGTATATTTATTTATTTCATTGTAGAATATGATTCTGTATAGATACATTTAAATTTGTCCAATGGCAATTGTTTATAGTTTGAGACTGGTCTATTTGGTACAGTATATAATTTTCTACAAATCCACAAAAATTATAAATAAATATTAAAATAAAAAAAAAATTATTTATCTTAATAGCTATTGATAAAATTCAAATGTTTACAAGTATTTAAAATTGTTATAAACTAAATTCATAGAAAATTATTTTCTATGTTATTTGTACTTTTTTTACTTATAGATGAGCATTCTTATAATTTTAACAAATGAAACCATCACTAAGCATTTTTGGGGATGTGAAAGATAAAATAGTTGTACACCGTCCAAAATATGGCTAGCAGCTGGCGGCTGATTGATACTCCTTGATATTACGTAGTTCTCATGTAAATGGCGTTAGTGGTTTGATTTTTAAAGTGAAATTATTATTTATCGATATATCTAGAATCGATATTATTAGTCCCTGAAAGAAGATAAATAGGGTCACTTTAAACGGAACGATATAAATTAGCCAGTTGAAAGTCGGCTACGCAGCTGTGGACTTCGGTTCGCCAACAACTGTTTAGCCGCCCAAGTTTAGGACGTGACTCTCTATATACAGTTCAAGTGGCCCAACTATTGTCTCCAGGTATATATTCTATGGCTTTATTAGTAGTTGTATGTAATGATTATAAAAAAAAAAATGTATCTTATATTTGTTATGATACTTTTGTTGATATACATTTGTTCATTCTTAGTAGCTTATGATCGGAAATACTTTGGTTACTACATACAATAGAAGAACAACCATCCCATTCTGTTTCAGGATCCAAGCCATGTTACCTTTCAAGCTATGTCATCAAATATTTAATGGAAAAAGTCTGTTTTTATTTTTGCTCTTTTTATTGGCAACCAAAATTAATGAAGCATATTTCTTTAATAATCCTCATTTATTTACTGACTAAATAAGTTATACAATTCTAGATCGACGATCAATTTTAAATGTGCCTTGCCTACGGGTTCGGACATGACTAGGGAGTAAAAAAAAAAAAACTTGTACCAATAAAACCCGTGAAGGGTCTGGCGTTCAGTACATGGTAGAGACAGTACTGTTTCATGGACAACGGTTGTGAGGTGATTTATCCAAGATCACACTCAACGGCCAGATGTCTCCCCTTTATTTTCGGTACCTGCTTTATAGAGACTGGGTGAGCCCCAGGAGAGTCCTTGGTCCCATAGGATCCATCTCCAGCCGCTGACAGATTGAGATATAAAATTATAGGGAGTAAAAAACTACCAATAATTTGTTTTTTATTACCTAAGCCTATTTTGATGGTAAAATATATCCTTGTAGTATATACAAGAGACAAATGAGTGGAATGGTTCTTATTTTTCCCTCATGCAAGAAGAGGTCCGAAAATAGACGAGACGTAGGATTAGAATATTTTCAGACAATGACCCGTGTAAAATAATACCATTCTACATTAGTGAATAAGTATACAGAATAAATAATTCTAATTATGATAAAAATTTATTATTATTTAGTGAATGGTGTATGAACGGACGTTATGGCATCGAGATTTGTTTGGGATAGAAAGAAGTGCTTTTTTCCGTTGGACAGCAGAAAATAGTTCAGATATTAGTTACAAAGTGAGCTGTTTTCATTGCCCATAAAGTACTGGTATAAGTGCATGCTAGAACCCTCTCTGTTGGTCTAAATACCATTTGCATGCAAAATTTGTAGCGATACATCAAGTGCTATACAAGCCAAAAATGGTTGGGTTCATCGTTTGCTCCGAGAGATTAATGTTGTTGGCTTAGCTATGAATACTTAAAAATCAACTCCTTGGGGCGCAATATGTACGCAAGAAAATCTTTTTCTTCATTTTTTGAATATTTTTTTTTCCTTTTTTAATCATAAATATAAAAAGAAGAGTAAATATTTATATCATTTAAATTGAAATCGATCTTCGAGTGAAACTGGAAGTCGTTATACTTTTTTTTTAATAAATATCGTTTCCATGTAATTAAAAAAAAATCATGATGGAACGACTTTGTGGATATTTTTTGCTTTCTAAACATAAGGTAGGAAACAGGAAAATAACTTCCAATACAACTGTTGACTTAAAAAAAAAAATCTGATCTCTAAAGAACTAACACGACCTTAGATTGGTTCCAGTTGTACAGTTTTTTTTTCCGAGCAAAGAAAATGGCCTCGTGACCTTCTAAGTTGGACTTTTTATTTGAGTACTACCACTGGGTAGTTTTTCAACTTGCCTTTATCTCGGGACATCATTTATCTTTAATTATATTTGTAAATTTCAATAAATACATTTAAAAAAACAAGAAAAAATGTTGAAGTTGCTCAAATTACTGGACAGGTATAACAGTCCGTGAATAAGACAGGTATGAGATGACTTCGTAACCAAGCTCGTACAGCTTCTTCATTGACAGTCATATTCATGTGGTTGAGATGGTTTCACCTCTGGCTATAAAACATAAGTGATTTATTCCTACCATCGACCACAACACAGAAACCAAAAATTCTTTTATTGTGGCATTTTTTAAATAGTTCAATTGTTACAGAATCCTTTCCTAAACGTAAAATTTCTTCCAGATTGGGATGCTGAGTGTTTCAGTATAAATTGATTGAAAAAAAGTAACTCAAAATTCGTGTTTTCTTGGTCTTATTGTATACTTTACAATGTTCGTTCAAGTATAGTGATAGTAAATATTAAAAAAAAAGAAAGTATTGTTAATACCCCATTGCAATTTGCAAACATCGAATAATTCTACTTTACAATTAATAAATAATAAAAGCTGACATTTCATATAAAACGGCCAATACTTGTAAAAGCTTCTTCAACTAAGGGACGCCGCTTTTGGTTTCAATTTAGTTTTTTTCAATAGTTGCTTACTATTTGAGAATGTATTTCCATCTCGATCCGGAACATTTTCTCCTCTAAACAATTAATGTGGTCAGCAAACAATATCCTATTTACTGCATATTGTAGGAAGTGCTATGCAGCTTGTACTAGGAGCGGGGCTGCTCAGTGTGTGGGGTACCTATTCGCTATGTTGAAAGTCCAGGATTCGAATGCAGCTGTAGCAGATAAATTATTTAAGCGAACACTTTATCAATATATAAAATACAGAACAGAAGGAAGAAAAGCCATAGCCTTCCTCAATTCCGTAATGTGGAGTAATAATACTATAAAAAAAAATTGATTTTCCATTTAATAATAACGGCTATAAGAATTGGAAGAAATCGAAAATCAAGAGAGGAAGATCATCAGGAAAGATGGTTTGTAGGATACAATAAATCAAAACAATAGAATTTTTTTCTAGAATTGAAATTTACATTGGAAAAGGACGAATGAAATTCTTTGGACACCTCACGAGATTACCATAAAATCGACTGTCAAAAAGAATATTAAGTTATGTTAGCTCACTTAAGAATTCAACAACTTGGCTGGACGAACTTCGAAAGGACCTCAAAAAAGCAAACATATGTGCAACAGACATATTAGAAAGAGACACCTTCAGACACAAAGTCAACAAGTGGAAAGTTACACCAGAGCAACCAAAGCAAAAGCAGAGCAGACAGAAGTGGTCGGAAGAACGTAGGCGAGCCTTCTCAGAGAGAATGGAAGAGTATTAGAAGAACAAGAAGAACCTAAAAAAAGCTCGATTGAGTTATTTTGCTTAATGTCTTCCACTGTTGGGAGAATGCGCTAATAATAACTAAATATCATAATGGTTATAATGCTAAATGGCTGTGAAACATGGAAATAGGAAAAGGGAAGCAAAGAGAAACATATAGTAGCGGAGATGGACTTCTGGAGAGGGTCAGCCGGGATTTCTAGGCGTGAAAGAATATACAATTCAGTAGATCGAGATATAATGGGTACTAACAATACCATTCCCGAAAAAATTACAATAAAGCGATTAGAGTGGTTTGGACATCTACTGAGGATGGGGAGTAATAGAATACCCAAAATGACAATGCACTGGGGCCCTGAAGAAAGAAGAAGAAGAGGACGACTACGAACTTCATGGATAAACTAAGTCGAGTAAGGCATGGCAGGATATGGTCTTAATGAAGAGGACGCATATGACAGGAAAACCTGGAAAACAATTTTACTCTAAAATTTGGTAGGAGAAAACCTTAAATTTGGGGGGAACTCTCAATAAAAAAATATTAACATCGGGATATTTCAGGTAATTACTAATTGTCTCTAGGATCTAGTGCAGCGGTTTGCCCTACAACCTTTGGTATGGTTTGGCCCACAACTGTGAATTATCATGAAGTGCCGAAAAAATTAAATTCGCCTTGTTAGCAGGTAATAGATATGGCTTAGGAAGAAAAAATAAAACAGGATCTTATGTTATTGAAGTGAAAACTTCTTTAGCTGCTTTCGGCAATTTTAGTAGAGTGTCTACTGGGAAGTTCGCATCCTCAAATTGCTCGAGAATGGCGGAAAGTGTTATTTCTAGCAATTTGTTTTAAACCAACTTTAGTTTAAAGGTTAGAATTATAATTAGAATGTTTATTTTTACCTAGAATAATATTTAACTAAAAAGTCGTTTAATATATGTGAAATTCATACTAATAATAAGTTAAACATGAATAAATATTTAATTTTTCGTTTCCCATAAAATATTTTATTTGTCTTAGTTAAATGTATTGTTTTATGAAATGATTGAAAGTAAACTATTAAAAATAAAAAAGTATTATTCAACTTAATAATGGCGATGATAATGATAAAAATAAAAAGTACACTAACATCTATGTAATTACATATATAAGAAAATATCAATTAAATTATTGATATTTTGTAAAGAGCTTTTGCAGCATGTTTTGATAAACAAATAAACTGAAAATGTAAGACATTGCATATGTATATATAGGAGTGTTAGTATATGTGAAAACCAAACTAATGTTAAAAATTCAAATATAATAATTTGAAATATAAACAATTTAGGCAATAATTGATTTAGAAATTCATATAAGAACACAGTCATTCCAAAATTTTGAGTTTTCACTTTTGTTGGCAGTCCTCACGATGGTCTACTCTTTTTTAACATCAATTATATAATATTTTTCTTACTGTCGCCCAAGTGGACGCAGATCTAATCCGTTGAGTCAACTAGTTAGAAGTCTAATAGCTTTGCTAATTGTAAAAACCAACTTGGCCATTGGAGCGAGGTGGAAGAAACTGTGTGCAGGTGCCGGAGATGGACAAAAAGCTGAGTAAAGTTGAGTTAGTAAGTTCAGTAATTAGGACTCTCTCTCTCTGGTAACTTGCTCAGTCTATTTCGATCCGCTAGAGCTTTCACTCGGCAAAAACTCACCCAGGGCCATGATCAGTCTTCTTCCACAAATAATCCGTGTATTCAAAATATACTTGAAAAAATAAGGTTGTACCAATTAACATGTGTACAATTGAACCGTATGAGTTACGATGATGGTTATTATGTCCATTCCTAAGGACTAAAAACGAAACTTAATAATGATATGACCATAACTAAAATGATTTTTTTAAATTTTTTTAAATGTTTTAATGTTCTAAAACGATAATGCAGACCATCCTGCGAACCACTCAACCTCTTAACATATGAAGGAGTAATGAAGTAATTAAACAATGGTGATTTTGTTTCCAAAAAACTCTAAACTACTGATCCTAAACTAAATATCAACCAGCAGAATTGAAAATAAATACTCTAAAATTAAAAAAAAAAAGTTGTACCCGAGTGTGCAGGCTTAAATGTATCTATTATTAATGGGATAGATACAGCTATGAAATATATAAAGTTTAGCCCGGATAGTACCTATATATAATAGTAGCTATATAAAAAAAAGTACCTGTATAAAAAATAGTACCTAGGAGTACATATATTATCGATATTCAACAATTGATTCATATAAACCTAGTAACACTTTAATCTTGTGCAGTTGAAATGAATCTTTGAATACAAATGATTTAGTCTATTGCAATGGACTCATTACTTTGGGCCCAATTGCTAAAGTTATGGGCTGTGCAAGGCATTAACAAATATTAGATTTCTATGATTTAAAGAATTGTTTACAATATTCCAATAAAATATTTTAGAATTTTAAACATGACTTTTGTCCACTTAGCTTGTACTAATCGAAACATTGTGCAATGCCTGCATTGGCAAAATAGCGACAGGTATTTGGAATTTTGGAGAATTTATTCTCTTAATAGGATTTTTTCAGTTACAATTATTTATATGAGCCGTTGAATGCACAAATTGATAGTACAAAAATGGGAAAATGTGAGAAAATAGTGTGCATTGTTTTTTAAAATTCCAAATTCAAATACATATTGTAGAATGCATAATTAAAGAAGTAGCTTTCGTCTAAAAGAAAATAAAGTTAATAATAAAGACTAGCCAAAAAGCTATCGTAAAAAATGTTACAATTTTTATGTGACCACTGGAGTTAATTGATTTATCAAGTGAAAATAGTAATAAATTTAAATTCAGTGTTTAAATTTTTAAGTTTCTTATTACAGAAAATGTAAATTATCAGATATAATATCAGATCAAATTTTCCACAAAAGTTAACATTAACAGTTTTGTTATGGTATATTCTTATTTGTGATTAATTCTTCAGCAGTATAAATGATGTCTTCTTCATCAGCTTTATGTAAGTACTCGTTATTTCGATTTAAATTGTCAATTTTTATGGTATGTATTTCAAGTGTTTAATTCGACAATATGTATAACCTATTTCAATTTCTGGATTAATTGAAACAGGTTATAAATATTTAGCTAGTCTGGAAAACAACAATTCAAACAGGCGACAAGAAGTAATACTGACGGGATCGTCGTATTGGGCAAACACAATTCTCACATCAATATTTGCTGACTGGACCAATCTGTGCACAGTGTTAAGTAACCACGACTGTTTAGACTTACTGTAACATGGACTAATTGCAGGCAGTTGATGGATGCCAGATTCTCATACCATTTGTCCACCTTACTACAGAAATCATAATTTGGAAATATTTAATTATTTTAAAAGAAATCATATTTATGAGTTGACCATAAACTATAACTATAATAAAAACTAGTTAATGTAATTTCATTTTATTTTTTACACGTGTTCTATTCTTCGTTCTATGTGTTATTTTATCGTTTGGGGCAACTGGACAACACGCCGCACATTCATGCAATTCCTTTCCTCATCCTGATATCCTTCGTCCTACGATTGTGATTCGGTTTTTTTTTCCTCTGTCCAGTTAGTACCTGTGATTGCCTTACTGGTAAGGAACGCTTGGAAAACTTCCTCTAGGATGGCTTGTCGAAAATGCAATTACGTTCTATTTTTTTATTATATTTTCCTTTTTTTTCCTTTTGTTTATTAATATTTATTATGCATATTTTTTTACAGAGGATTGTTTACCGGTATTTAAGAAAAGCAGAAAATAAAAATGGTTCATATTAGACTGACATCACTTATTTATTTACGAGGCTTAAAAAATTAATAAAACAAACCAACCGAAAATAGAAGCATATTATAGTATAGTATATAGGATATAGAATATAGAAGCATATATACGTGTTCCTTCTTTTTTTTTTAGGATTTACACCCCTGAATTTGTTTTATTTATTTTATAGCTCATACTTGGACATGATACTCTGGAATAGAGATTTAATTTTTCACAATGGAACTGATTTCGTTCTTTGTCTTCTAGAGCTTTTAATTTTGCGTAAAGCCTCTTTGGAAACGCATAAAGAAGTCTAAAATAATTCTTTGCCGAAGTTTCGCAATTTAAGAGAGAATTTAGAAATTATTAACATAGCTGCACGTAATCATATTACATAGTACACAAATAAGCATTAATGTATTTATTAATTGTTCTGTTATCGATCCCTCAACCTTATATTTAATTTTTTTGTTGATTTTTTTTTTATTTGTATTTCGCTGGACACCGTAAAAGAATTGTATTTCGACTATCTCAAAATCCAGTAAGGCCACGTTACATATGTTCGTAAATTACTTTCTTCTATTTACTCGAAAACCGTTTTCACAGTAGAAATGCACATTTATACATAATATGTGTGGAATTTCTACTGGAAGTTTATTGTTTTATTATTTATTTTAGTTATACAATTACTTATTATACTTATTTCCTCCCAAAACTAAATTTAAGTTCAAAAGAGCTACTTTGAAATATATTTTTTTAACAGTTAATTTGAATGGAGTTGTTATACAATTATTTAAGTTTATATCTTGATAAAAAATCAGGAAAGGTAATTTATTTGGAACCGTGACAGTGTTTAACCTGCACCCACATTATAAAGGAAATAAATGAATCTACGCATATTGGATGGTAGGTTATGTCACATATCGTATTTTATTTCATTAGATTTTTCATCATTTTTAAATAATTTTTTTTTTGTAATATATAATTATTGAAAATTGCATAATATTGATCAGGAACTCACTTATTTTGTATAAATTCAGGACCGTTGATTTACTGTTACCGGTAAAGGGTGTACAAAGACTTCCTTAGGCGACCACATCTAGGATTTTTTTAAATATTCTTTTATAATAACTGAGAGGAATAATTATTAAACAAACCTAATATCTTCTTTAGGAGAGATATTTATGATTAATAATTCTAATTAATAAAATACGATTCGATTAAAATGCGTGGGCTTAATGAGGAAGAGCAGCCATCTTCTCCGAGCACGTCATTAGATGATTATGTTGATAGATAGATGCCATATTTCTTTTAATTTTCTCGAGATTAACAAGGTTGAAATATTTCCTGATTTCACTTTAATACAGAACAAAATTTTTGTTGTTATTAAATAAAAAATGAACCCTCCTGCTAAATATTTAAATAATTTAGTGCTGGCAGCTATATATTGTCGACTCAGATTGATATATTGTGTATATATATATATATATATATTCTATGTATTATATATACTTATATGGTTAAGCTCGGTATCATTGGAATGAAATCATAAGTGCGTGCGGTTCCTTTGGTCATTAAATAATATAAATAAACAAAATCATTATGGAAATGTGTTCTTCATACAAAGTCTTCTAGAGCAATCAAGATTTTGGTAAATCTGGCCTTTTAATAGATGTGGCGATTGTGCTTACTTTAGTTGAACGGCTAAGCTCTTCATTTTCATTTCCCTTTTCCTGCTTGTTATATATGGAAAATAGTAGGCTACATTACACTGTATTATGAAATAGATAGTTAATATTAATATATCAGAAAGTGTGAACCCTCAAAGGTTTTCCCTAATACATCATCAGATAAAGGAAGAATGTGCTAGGACAAAGAATGTCATAGACAAGATAGAAGAGAGAATTTTATACATTTATTTTTAGCAACAAGGGCCTTTTGCAAGAAATTAAATGTATAAGAAAATATATGTAAGTTCATCTTGAAAAATTGATTGAAGCCAATTTTTTTTTAGTATGCATCCCTTGGCATGGAACATTTTCCCCACAAGGATAAAAAAATATTATGCTGTCCATACCTAAACCAATTTATGAACTAAGGGAAAATAAATATTCATAACTCTGATTAATTTGTTTCAGAGAACTATGGGGGGAAATAGGAATTCAACAAGATATATTTATCAACTAAAATTAGTTAACCTATTATTTTTCAACTTTTTAAAATATATTGTAATATAAGAAAAAAATCATAACCTTATTACATTTTTCAAAATGTGGTTATTATTATTACTTTGTATATATAATTGAAAGAAACTTTTTAACTAGTAAGGTGAGGTTTTTTCTCTATACAAATGAGTCTATCTACCATCACACTTTTCAAGGTTTTTCAATATTTTACATTGCCTAAATATCATCAATTAATAACTATTAATTTTATTAAATGAAATATAAAGCGTGATTGTATGCCTTACGACTTAAACTAAACAAAAAAAAGTAAATGTTTTTCTATTCCATATTATAACATATCTATCATTAAATATTAAATAAATAGACAAAAAGTATCTTCTACCTCAAAATTTTGATAATATTGATTAAATTAAATTAAAATTTAAATAATATTGAACAAAGAGAGACCAAGTAAAATCAGAGTTGAGTATACATGAACTGTAAAAGGGGCCATTGGTCGTCCCATGGGAGGCCTGTACCCTTCCAAGTCCCAAGGGACACAGGAAAATGGCTCACATTAATTGCAACTCTCACCACTTGTTTATTGATTCCCAGAATTGGAATACCACCCAAACTGATCAAAACAAAGAGAAGTTTGTGATTATGATTGAGTAAATTTTGGCAATTCTGAATAAGTGATTATATTTCATGTTGTATTTAATTTGATTCTGGAATTTGGTTCAGATAGGGTGTACAATGCTCAAAAATCTGCAATATATCTGGCTTATGCATTTTTATAATAGCTGCAGTATGAAAAAATTATATGATCAAGACGTTTATTGGGGTTTCGATAGCTGCAGCTGGTGTAGGGATATTGGGAAAGGTTAATAAAAACAAATGATTGTTGGATCCGATAGAGCCGGCCAAGACTGGCCTTCCAGCAGTTTCGAAATAAAGCATTTGTAAAATTTTAAAATCCCGTATACCTAAGGACTCAGGGCGAATCTTACGTTAATGTAATTAAAATTAGTAAAAATATTTATCGCTCAATAGTAAAAAAAAAAAAAAAAATGCAACGAAAAATAGGAGATAAAGAGACAGAAAAATAACATGTACCACACTAACCCTTGAAGGGTCTAGGATTCACTACACGGTAGGGTCTGTACCGGTTCTTGGACAACGGTTATGCAGGGAGGGGTGTTGTCCGAGATACCGCTCAACCGTCTGGTTCTCCCACATTAATAGTGTCACTTTATAGAGGCTTGGTGATCCCCACGAGGTTTTATAGATCTTAAAGGGTCCATCTGTTAAAAGGTTGAATAAACAATTCCTCTAAGTCGAATTTGAACCTGGAAACTTCAGCATACCAAATCAGGACTCAACACCAGAAGCTATCACGCTCCCTGAAATATAGAGATATGAAAAACTAAGAATTTTGACTAAAACAAAATTGAATAACACTCCATTTTGTATGATCTATTGCAGATGGCATTGATAATCAAACTGGTATTAGAGGATTCTCAACACAGCCTGGGATCAGGAAAGTAAACAAGAGCTGATGGAGGAGTCTGAATGAGCTCAGTTAAGGGGCATAGGGGATATTTGATGGAAGGGAATTCCGGAGTGTGGAGGGAAGGGCAAGAAATAAATGTTTTCGGGGGGGGGGGAGAAATACAGAAGAAAGAAGGGAGGATATTATTTCCTGTGAATGGACTCCGGATTTAAAATACAGATGTAGGATGGGCATTCAGCGTCGAGGGCTTACTATAGAAGGGATATATTGAGAGTGGGGATATAAATAATCGAAATAGATCAATAAATATTATTTCGGTAGCTTTCTATTATATATAATTTGAGTGGAGAATGTGAATATTAAAATATCGACTCTGCCATAGTTATTATAATCCTTTAAATCTCATCCTATAAAAGACTCTAGAGATACCAAAATTTAAAAATCAACATTTTAAAAGAAGCATATAGATATTTTGTATGATTACTTGAATTTGTTATATCGGAAGCAGGTTTTTTTTTTTTTTTTTTTTTTTTTTTTTTTTTACAAGGAAATACTAATAAAATAACTGTCTAAAAGTTCTGTAAAAGATCTGTTACAATCACAGTTAATTACTAATGATTTTTTACCTTCTTTATTTATTCTATAGTTCAATTTACATTATTACTCGATTCTTTTAATAATGCCTACTTTCTAAAAATAAAAATATTTTTTTAAATGATTCGTAGTTCTTTTTTAATTGAATATTGAAACCGCCAACACCCTTATGGCCCACCCTGTATGTGGATTTGGCTTTTCGACACATGTACCTCTACGGTATATACTTTTGTTAATATTTTTTAATTCTAACACCTTCACTGTCTCTATTTTTCAAAAATGTTTTATATAGAATCGATAGACTTTAACGACAGCTGACATTGAAACTTAAACGAACGTTTAGGTTCTCCAAGTCAAAAGTTATACTGATTGGAAATCTCGATACGCAGCTAAATGACCTCAAAATGGCACCCTTTTCCCTCCGCCGCACAGGGGAACGAATCAACGCATTTGTCGGACATAGGACCAATTCTCTAATAACTAAATTTGTCCTTTATTTTGATCTTAAATTATACTTTATACTTCTTCTCTACAAAATCCATAGATAAATTAATTGTGAAATCAAATCAAATGAAAAAATCTGAATTGAAATATAAATTTTTCTAAAATGTCTCATATTTTTAAAGCAATCCACTGTTTGAGGTAATGCCTTAAATTAATCGTGCACCTACTGGAAAACAACTCACCCATAATAAAATATTTCAGGCAAATAAAACTTGTGATTATTTCAAACATCTGGGATTTTCGGTGAAAATTGGGGGATAAAACTAAAAAAATTAATTGCGAAAATCGCTTAAAATCGCCCAAAAAACTACCTTCACAGTAAATAACTAGAATGTATGAAGTTTTTTTTCCATTAGTCGGATTCTGCTACTAGGTGCTATTTTCCAAGAAAATGATTTTTTCTTTCCTTTTCTGGGCCTTGAGAATTAATTTAAAATAATTTCTGTAGATATGGGCGTCTACTTTACGCAAGTTTTCTTTTGTTTACCAATGTTTGTTTACACTCATTTATCCAAATAATCCTTATCTAACATAATAGTATTAACAATGAAACTCAGTTTGTGTGTGGTATTTGAACGATATAGGTGCAATGGTTCCTACAACAAATCGTCAAGTTTTTCATTTTTTCAATTGAATCATATAAGTTTTAAAGATTATGACATGGCATTGGAAGCATGGATTAATTCGTTTGGACTGGAACAAATTTCAAATACTGCAAAATTCTGCTTACGGGAAAAATTAAGAAAATTCAGAGGTAGCTTGTACTCTCGCTGAATTTCGTCCCACAGGAATATCTATTATTTTCTGGAGAAGCTTGAAAACTGGTTGAATTTGGATTTCATTGTTCCTGAAGATATTAGCCAGGACCTACCTTCATCGTCATCATGAACAGCCGCAAGTATACCATCTCGTTCTCAGTCATTCAAACAATTATCCGATTGACAAAGACGGAGACAAACGGAAAGTTTTAGAAAATGTTCAGAGGATATTATCATGAAAAAACATTCAAATCGGATGAAAATTCGGATCCGTTAATTTAGACTCTTAGACCGAAAATAATATACATTAAACGTGATTTATTACCGGAAGCACAATCACTTATTGTTACTGATACAATATAGAAAAACAAATGCTAATTAAAATTAAGTTGTTAATTTTGGTTTAATTGTGATCGTTATTTAAATATAACAATTTTATATTGGCACCTACATTTATTATAATTTCATGCATCAATTATACCTAGTATATTGACTAATAAAAGTAATTATCAATTATTATTTTAATTTTGTTCAATGATTAAATTTTTTGATTTGTTACTTTTCGAGAATTTTTACATGTTTCCCCTAAAAGATCTGATCCTGTTTATCATATAATTAAATAGTCCATTCAAAAAGCTTTAAAACCGTACCAATAGCCTTATTCTAGAAGAACCAGAAGCGGAGATATTAATGAATGTCCAGTCCTCCCTAACGCTCGTTCCACTGTGCGCCGCGCGCGCTGCGTTACAATCCTAACATATTGTAATGAATTATTTTATGCTTCAGCTATCCAGTGGTCTAATTGAATTCTGGATGGAGTTGATAGATATGTAGCTGCAACACCTAAATGTATTCCCCAAATTTGTTATCATTTTTTTTTAATTGTCTCCCACAGTGGAAGCAATTTTAAAAACGTATTCACGTCAAAACGGTTACGTTTAATATAGAATAGCATGGTGGATTAAGCGATAGATAAAATACATGTACCCATAAATCGCGATTATAATATTTCTGTTCGTAATATGAAGTAAAATCTGGATAGATGAATTTCAGTACATGAAAAAATATTCCTCTCATCAACTGAGTTTCCAATTGACAATTAAATAAAAATATCCAAAATATATAAGATAAAAATTGGCTAAATTGCTTGTCATATGATGAAAATTTTTCCTACTAACGATGGGAGGACACCGTACTCCAGAGGAGAGGAGACATCAGGAGCAGGCCCGAAATCTGATAGAGTAGAGCAACCGCAAACGAGAGGGTTGAGAGCTTTCCGATTTTTGCCATTATTCAAATGTTGGAACGGAATAACTAATGCCTCGTGTTCCCACTCGCACCTCGTCCCGTCTAATTCCATATTAATTAAAGGCCCCGATGTTTGGCAAGTCAAATCCAAAACTTAATTCTGACCCGGGTGGCAGATAACACTTGTCTTCTCTATTATTCATGCAAAGCCAATTCATTTCTATTATTTTGATTATGGATAATAGATTTGAGTTCTGTCGTATTTGAACAACATTCATCAGAAACAAACTACACAAGATGAATTATTCGGCATAAATTTTAATTGATATTACAGTATTATTTTGGGGAGAGTGGTCGTATGAATCCGACATTATTACGATCGTATTAAATAATAATACTTTCAATCTTCAGATCAAGTCTCAAGCTAAGATCAAGTTAAGCCCTGAGAAAGCTTGAAGTTTGTAAAGCGAAACGTCGGCAAAGCATTCGGTCGAAACCAGAAGAGGTGATGAATGGATCAAAAATATTGGACATGGCAATTTAAGAGAGTCAATAGTAATACTATTTTATATGTCAGCATAATATGCTTGAAATTATTTTATCATTATTTTCAACACTTTGACATTGCACTTGCTAGAGCGCAGAGTAATGTGAATATTGAATGGTATTTTAGCATAAGTATTGGTATTTACCTCTCTTGACTGTTAATAAAATGAGTTTTTAAATTTCAGTAGTTTCATTATATTCGTGAAACTTTCTTTTTTCTTTCGTTTTCAGACTATATTTTTTTTCTTTTAAAGTTCAATTATTCACCTTTTTTGATTGAGGAATGGTCAAATGTTACAAATCTAATTTAAGCGGAGTGAAAACATCAAGAGCAGAATTCTCAACAAATTGATTATGTCTACTGGGACATCACTTCTTTCATTTTCCAAAATATCCTATAACTGTGTTGGTACAAGATTGGACTAACTGTTTTAGTTAGTTCAAAAGCATCACAAATCACCAATAAAAAAAAAACTGTACCACCACAACCCGTGAACGAGTCTGGGGTTCAGTACATGTTAGAGACTGTACTGTTTCATGGAAAACGGATCAGCAAGGAGGTGTCGTCCTAGATCACGCTCAATCGCTAGATTTCTCTATCTATGTCTTCCCTATATCTATATCTTCCCTATATGTGATCGGTAGATGTAACACTGACCCACTCCGCTCCCTAGTCGCCAATAAAAAATTGTATAATCTATAAGAATATTGTATATCAATAAGGAACCTAAAGTAAAAATGCGTTAATTATAAAAATGGTTAATTCTGTACTACAATTACTTCAAGTGATAATGGATGTTATTGTCTTCTATAATATTATATTTATATGATTATTTAGCTTCTGTAAATACAGTCTAGTTTATTCAACGTTTTCATTTAAATATGTTAAGCATATTTGAGATCCCGGCTGAATATGTGAATGAAATTTCTTAATGCAAGGGAGAACATACTCCTGACAGTACAGGAAAATGTTTTGAAAGCGGAGCTCTTAGCAGCTTGGTCGCTTTTAACAAAGGATAATCTCCTGTATCCTTCCATGAAAATCCTCCTTTTCAAGAAGTTCTTATTACGTATTCTCAAGATGGCACACTCAGCCTTATAAAGAATCAAATTATATCGATTAAGTATAAATAAACTGAGAGCTCATTTCGAATGACACAATTTTCATTTTACTAAAATGAAATATTATTATTATTAAATTGTTTATTGAAATTATTAACTATATAATAATAATGATTAACAAGTAAATGGAATGAATAATAAGCAAATTATATAAGATTAAGTCAAGCAGACAAACTCAAATAATGAATTCAACTTAGAAGTTTACGAGGCCATTTTCATTTCAGACACCTCGGAGGATTATCAGGAATTGAAGAGCTAGCTAGGTTTGAAACTAGTGGGTTTGCATAGAAATACAGTTTGTCATGAAAGGAATAACTGGTTCGGCCCTAATCAGCAGGGTGGAATTTGGTCGGAATAAAGTATTTGGTGAAAGGACTGGAATGGGACTCGGGCCATCTAGCAACAAATGGGACATTGAGGACGACTATATTCGTAACAATGGAGCAGTTAGAATTTTATAATGGATTTCGATTGGAAACCAGAAGAATTCGATGGCTTAGTGGAGCACCAAAGCTATACTCAGTAAGTTCAAATAGGGCATACAGTAGGACTTTTGTAATTAATTAGGAGCTTAAAGCATTTGTCTAATAAGTGTTGGAGTAGTCTCGGCCAGCGAAGCGTCTAAAATATTGTAATATAATAAATGTAGAAATTGTTTATTTTACCTGATGACTAATCGCGGCGAACAGAACCGAATTAGTCCACTATAATTCGAACACACTTTGTTTTCCTTGGACCTCGTTACGTCGATCCCTGGAAATATTTTTAATGATAACCGTCTCTAAGTAGGAAAAAAAAGCTTTAAAAAGTGCATTTTTAAACAAAATCGGTTTAGTTGGGTGTTTTTATCACATATTATAATGTATAATATTAAAATGTACATTCATTTTTCATTCTAAAGCGGACTAGTGTCATGTAGTGTTCATATCTTAAACACATTTTTAATCAAAAGTGGCCATGTCCAGTAAAAATTAAATATTAAGTAAAAACCATTAATATTTTTTACTTTACTACTTCAAGTTCGGTGTAAAATTTTTAAAATACTACAATAATGACAAAAATACTGTACCTTACACGAGTCTTCTTAGGCAGGGACTAAACCATCCATCATTGCTTCGAAGAATTCCTTCAGTTAATGAGATAAAACTTCAAAAATAAAAGACGTGGAGTGAATTTTAGTCGCGCAGTTTGGTGATAAATGGGTCGAGTATCCTGAAGTAGAATGGTACAAAGAGCTAATACAGACTACATCAGGATCTACAGACATCATTGAAGAAAATGATATTGGTGGAGTAGGTTAATGTGATAAGGTCTGGAAGTGGATACTACGGAAATTTTTAACTAATTTTCTTCAAAACACAATAAATCTTTCAAGTCTATACTTTTTGTCTCATTTTCTAAAGTCCTCTTAAATAAAAAATAGGATTCGTCCAATAATAACAAAACCGGACTTGTCACATGTTTACGGTCACAAACCCAGTCAAACTACTGAGACATCACTTCTTTCATTTTCCAAAATATCCAATAACTGTCTCGATACAATATTGGACTAACTGTTTTAATTAGTTCAAAAGTATCACAAGTCGCCAATAAAAAAAAAACCTGTACTACAACCCGTGGACGAGTCTGGGGTTCACTACGTGTTAGAGACTGTACTATTTCATGGACAACAATTCTGCAACGAGTTGATTGTCCTAGGTCACGCTCGACCGCCAGATCTCCCCCTTATTTTGGTTACCCTATCTTTATATTTTATAGAGGCTGGGTGTGCCAAAGAGGGCTCCTAGATTCTATATGATCCATCTCTGGCTGCAAACAGACAAAATAAAAGTCTTGCCCGCAACTAGATTTGAACCAGGATTTCCGGCAAGGCAACTCAAGGTAACTTTCTACCACTGAGCCACTCCGCTCCTCATTTTTTAATTTTTTTCCTTAGTTCTCCTTCTTTTTTTATATTTTTTTATTATGTAAGACGATCTTTATTATATACCTTTTAATATATTAAATTGTTGTATATTTAAATTTTCAGAACACAATTACAACTCAACATTTCCTATATTCTATTTTTTTATGTATAATTACTATAATTTATAGTGTATTTCCTTATAACCTACAACAATGACACTTGGCACCGAAAATCCTGGTTCAAATTCCACTGCAGGCAAGACTTTTATTTAGTCTGTTAGCACGGATCATATAGGATCTTGGACCATACTGGGGCTCACCGAGGAAAAGTGGGTACCCGAATTAAGGGGAAAAATCTGTCGGTTGAGCGTGGGACTAATCACCTCTCTGCACAACCGTTGTCAATGATTCAGCACTGTCTCTACCATGTACTGAACCCCAGACCCTTCACGGGTTGCAGTGGTTTTTTTTAACACTAATTATTTACAATTCTGGCTTAGTTGGTGTCGAATTATTCCTCAATGCAACTTTACTTTTTTTACGTATTTTCATCATTTTTTTTTTGTTCTTTATAACCTTCTTATATTATAAATAAATTTTAGTATTCGTAGTTTATTATTTTCATTATTCACATCATCATTTCATTGGTTTTAAATCATTCTTACAATAAAATTTTTTTTATTACATTTAATCGATTTTTTTTTATAAAACAACGTTTTACTCCTTTTATTTTAGTCGTTTATAATTGCAGTATAACAGAGCGAGTTTTACCATTTTTTTCGTAATTGGTAAAGTAACCAATTAATGGTTACTGCAATTTAATAAAGTCGACTTTGAAATATTTGATTCTATGAAAGCAGAAGATTGGAAATCAATAGTATTTCAGGTAGCTGAACTATTTCAAATGTTTGTTGGTAGTTTCAACTATCAGTGTGTAGAGTCGCTGTATTGAAGGTTCCGGGTTCAAATTCAGCTATGGCAGATAAGTTATTATATTTTCCGGGCTCAAATCCAGTTATAGCGGATAAGTTATTTAACTTGTAAACTGCCGTGAATGGGCACTGAGATCTATAGATCCTCTATAGGTTCACACCAGCCTCTATGAAGTTAGCACCTTAATTGTTGTAAAAACCTGGCGATCAGCGTTATCGGCAAATCATCTCCCTGCAGAACGTTTATCCTAAAGGAATTCATTATCTACCATGTAACGAAGCCTAGGTCTTGGTGGGTTGTAATGGTGTAAGTTATAATTAAGTAATTTCAGTACTTTGTTTCTTCTCTCGCCTGAAACTTACACATATAATAATTTATATGTGTATTTATATATTTGATAATTTATATTCAATATTCCGTTTAATTCTATGCATTCCACACCTTGATCATTCTCTTAATACTGTTAATTGTGATGGCTAATCAGTTTTTACCTAGGGTCTTAGGTTTTTATTCTCACTACTAAGCGGCTACTATTCACTTCTCTAACAACCCGGGAATGCTGACGCTACAGTGTACTAGCCAAAGAACGTTTTCTATTTCGGACAGAAGAGGAACTAATCGCGCGGACAAGAGACACAGCAGGCCTGTTCCTGATGGTCGGGGACAAGATGGCTATTTACCTCCTCCAAGGTTCTGCCTCAGCAATTAGCTTCACCAGCTTCTTCATTTATTTATATCAATAGTTTTGTCAGTCTAGTAGAATCCTTAATTATAACACTGGAAGGCTTTGAAACTATTTAACAAAAATAGTTATTAATATTCCTTTTTTTTTTTTGTTGACCTCAAATAGACATGCGTGAACGTAGGAGTACAATGGTTCACGGTTTGTTAAAAAAGATATGAGAAAATAAAACGGGAAAAATTGAAAGAATCTGTACCTACTTATTCCGATCGAAAAAAAGGGCACATAAAATTGTAGATTTTTTTAAACAATACTTAATGAAAAAAAAACTGTACTACTACATCCCATCAAGAGTCCTGGGTTCAATACATGATAGATACTCTTTCATGGACAAGGATTATTCACGTAGTATGTGCCAAAGACGAGGGTCACTGTCAGGTTTTCTCTCGATTGAGAATACCCGCTTTACAGAGGCTGGATGAGCCCCAAAAAATCTCTTGATCCCACAGGATCCATTCCTGTCAGATGTAGCGTACATGGATGGATCCTACAATAAACAAATCAATAATTTACGTGATACAGCCGGATTTGAACCTTCTGCAAAGCAACTCAGCACTCTATTCACTGAGCTGCGTTCCCTGCTTAAATAAAAACAAAGTTTATTTAGCTTAGTAGTTCAAAGTATAAGGAAATTAACTATTTTATATATAGTGGCAACATCTGACTGCTTGAGCCAACCTTGACTACCTAAATTTTTTTCTAAATACTTACATTAAAACACCTGTAATTGAAGAAAATATGTCAGATGGGCATCAAACTAACCGAATTATCTGAAATAAAAAATATCATAGAGCAAAAAATCGTTCGGAGTTTTATGGACTAGAAAGTAAATAATTAATTATTATCATATATAAATATTTTTAAATTGGTAAAAATGTTTTCATTTTTATCTATTTTTTTTATATTTATCCAGACCATTCAGACAGGTCTCCGAAACAAGACTAATTGTTCTCAGTACTGCATTGGAACTGAGAACTGGTTTGTAATTACAAAGTCAAATACTGGCGAAGTATTTTATGTTTCATGGAGTTGTTAAGTACATCACTAACGAATATAAACAACTGTTAAGTCCCAACATAGCTGGCTAAGGACTTTGTAATTAATTCATGATGTTTAACTTCAGTGCACATGGTTAGCCTTCCTTTCTCCATGTTCACAGAATATCATAATAGTTGAGATTGCCACTAATTTCATTCAATGTTTATTTTATTAAGTATTTGATTAAGGAGGGGTGAATCCAGCGTTTTTTTTTTCCTTGTTTCTGGAATATTGCTACAATTAGTTTTTAATATTATATACAGTAAAATTATTTCTCTAATTGTCATAAGCTCATCATTACTTAAAATTGTTTTACTAGTTGTAAAAATAAAAATTAAGTAATACGATACGTACTTTAGAGTGCTTCATACGCAGTAGGTAGTAATAAGAATACATAAATATATCATTATATAAAAGTAAGGGATCTCTTTTCAGAAAACAGGGTTTATAACGAACATTAAGCCAACACCCAGAATGCTAAAGATAGTATAAGAGGAAATTAAACGGCCGGAAAAAATTAAATATCTGGGAAAACGGGTAGATTCTAGCTCCTCTGAAAAAGAAGGATTTGCATCACGGATTAGGAAAATAGAAATGGCATATAAGAAGTAATCAGTATCCATTAATGCCATAATACGATATTATCGCACTGTTATAAGACCGGAAGCGGTACGTGCTGCAGAATGCCTTGCAATGAATAGAAAAGGTTTGATCGAGAAACTAGAAATCAAAGAAAGAAAGCTCTGGAGGAGAATCCTGGGTCCAATTAAAGATAATTGCGAATTTAAAATACGACAAAACTCTACAAATATGTAGAGATGATCACAGACACTATTCGAAAGAGGAGCATTGATCAGTAGGATGAATCCAACGAGATTGAGCGATCGGATTTTCAGCTAATTCCTTAACAAGTAATGCAAGGAAGTAAGGTTTACCGAGGTTGAAAACGATCTACGAGAAATGGGGATTCAGAAATTTGTCCCGCTTAAAAAGAAACGCCAAAAACACCTACGTTTTCAACAAATGCCGAAACTACAAACTGGCAATGTGTGGACAGAAGAGAGAAAGAAACAACATGGGAAATGAATACGGGAATACTGGGAAAAAGTTAGAGCCTAGGCAAAAGAAAGGGAAAGAAGAAGGAAGTAGCAGTTGAAATAGTCCGTAAATAGCCAAGAAAAAAGATATAACAGTAAAGTAATAATAATACGAAATATACAAAGGAGTAAATGATTTGAAAACGGGCATAAGAATAAGAAGATTAAGGTTTTACGGTCATATGGTGAGGATGACCCAAAGAGTTTAAACAGAGAAATATTTTATAAAATGAGGAATACAAGAGTGCTGGGGGGGGGGGGGGAGTACATCAAACACAGGAAGGAAGAAACCAACAGACTGAAAATAACAGACCAAGACGGTTTCGATTGGGATGACTATAGGAAATGATTAAAATAAAATAAGGTCCTTGTGGGAAAGAGAGATGCGAGAAAAAGGAAAAAGAAAAGAACAGTTGGATAGAATGAAGAAAATGTGGGAAGAAAGAAGGAAGGAGAGAAGGGGTTTGAAAAGAAGTAAAAATAATAATATTCACCTGGTCTTTAAGGCCGTTCCGTGAAAAAAAAAAAATAATACGAAATTCCGTTCATCTATTTATAGTAAAGATTTTACTTTAATCAGTGTTTATTTACTTATAAATTTAACGCCACTTCATTCTGCTTTGGCTATAATCGGAGTATGATGCAGTGGGTCTTAAATTTAGCCAATCCCGCATTAATTATGATACGTGTAGATATCTGTAACCTATCCAGTACGTGAGCCTAAACTGGTTCGGGACTATAAACTGTATAGTCCTATAATATATGCTATACAATATAAGTATTCACAACCTTTACAAAATTACAAATAATTTAAACTATCATACAATTATATGAAACATTGGATTGATTTGAGAAATATAATTTCCTTCCTATTCTAATTTTCTTCTCTTTTTTTTCAGGTAATTGTGATGTTACAAATCTTGTTTATCTCTTCAATGAATTAAGACAAGCAAATGGTAAGCTAAAAATTGCCTCAGTTTTAACGCTAGAGATTGATTTCAATTTCTATATTTAGATAAAAAATATAACCAAATAAAAATTTAGTGAAATTCTTTTCTTCTTATTCCTAACATTTTCCAAATTTACTCTAAATATAACAATAATAATAAAGTATTTCTTTATTCTGGGATAAGTCCCTTTAGAATGTGAAATATTATGGAAAACAAATAAAAAACATAAAATATGAACTATAATTTTTTAGAGTAGAATACAATTACAATTCAATTAATTTAATACGAATATATATATTTGAATCCAATAAAGAATTCAAAGATATAAATAATATTATAATGAAAGAAAACAATTAATATATATGTTAGAGAAAAAAGAATTTAAGAATTTGATCATTTAAATTTTCTCTTTCTAGTTCACGTAGCCAACCAAATTCAAAATACTTAATTGGCGTGTCGTCGCATAGAACGGAGGACCATTATAATATTGTAAAAAAAAAAAGAAATTAAATTTAGACTGGAAAAGGGTAAGAAAAAAAATCAGCTCACCTGAATATCTGCATCTTCTATAATCTAATGGTTTCTCTAGCAGGTTTACGTGTGTAATGAAATGTACCAGGTTCTGAATAGTTATACAGGAGAAAGGCAATGGTGTAAAAGGAATAAAAAAATGGAAGAAAAAATACCTGTACACATCTTCATACACATAAAACAGAAGATGTTATCTTAAGGACGGCTCAAATTAGACTGACGGGGTTTAAAAACTTACAACCGCCAACAGCGGGAGAACAAATAACTAACGGCGCGAGTAGTACAAATTATAAGAGGTGGGAGTTTAAAACTAGGAAAAATTAAATTAAAAGAAAAACTGCCGAAATACGGCACAATATACATTTGTACAAATTTTATGAAAAACAAAACAACTATAGCTAATTTTTAAAAAATATTTGAACAGTCAAATTAGAAGAAAA
Source organism: Arma custos (assembly GCA_037127475.1). Classification (NCBI taxonomy): domain Eukaryota; kingdom Metazoa; phylum Arthropoda; class Insecta; order Hemiptera; family Pentatomidae; genus Arma; species Arma custos. The sequence goes on along the minus strand of CM073759.1, from coordinate 208,436,391 downwards.
CATAAGTTGAGTCTAATGGTTTAAGTGTTTCCGTTAGAGAAGCAATATAATCTTTATGTTATGGTATATTCCTGTCAAGAGAACAACAATTTCCAAGATTTTTCGGATTTGGAAGTAGTATATGAGAATGGATTATCAGGTCTGTTTTAGCTTACTAATCGGACCCATACTGGTTTGTAGAGCCAGTGTTGATTGTTGTTTATATGAGAATGTTATTGGCGGTAAGCTAAGACCAAAATGGAGATATTTCTGTGTATCAAATAGGAATGCAGTTTAGGCTCTTCCTCACTTTAACCTCTCGACCTTAATAGAGCTCTGTATCAGAGTGAAGTTGGCAAAAAATGTCATTGTTAGGCACAAACTAACCGTGTGAAAGAAGATTCGCACATTTTGAAAATGGTGAAAACAATCATGTACTTACTTACAAGGATAGCTGCTGCAAAAGAAAATATTTCAATCAAGGAATTCATTTTTAAAATCTATCAGGTGATGAATGACCGGCAATTCTGGTTTTTAAAATACTAAACAAAAGGTTTAAGAAAATCTTTATATATATACTTGTTTTATTTGTATAATATGAAGCTTAAAACTACATATTTTCATCTTCATCACATGGCCGCTATGGTCCATGGAAGACCTTGGCCTCCTCGACGATTCTCCTCTACTTTGAACGATCTTCCGCTTCTCTTCTCCATGCTCTCACCCCCTGGAGCTTAAGTCTGCTTCTACATCGTCTAGCCATCAAATTCTAGGCCTTCCTCTTCCTCTTTCTCCACCTAGACATCCTTCCAGAATCAGCTTTGGGGGCTTTTTATTGTCCATTCTGTGAACGTGCCCCAACCATCTCAATCTTGCTTTTTTAATAAAAGAAAATATGTCAGGTTCTTCATATAGGTCTTTACTTTCCTGGTTTCTTTTCATTTGGAAGCAATTTCCTTCCTTGGTTGGGCCATACACCCTTCTAAGAATATTTCTCTCCCATGGTTTCAATAATCTCTCATGCTGTTTGTTTAGAATCCACGCTCCCCACAATAGACGACGACAGGACGAAGTATCGTCTTATATACCCTTATTTTGAGACTACGGGGTATATCCCTATTTCGGAACACGTTTCTGAGGGACCAATAGCATCTGTTACCGTTTTCAATCCTCGCCTTTATTTCATGTTCCAGTCTGTTATCTTCTGTAATAACGGTGCCAAGATATTTAAATGTCTTAACATTTTCAAAACTGCACCCTCTCCCTTGGAGATATCCACTGAATGACAGCTTCCTGGATGAGAGCATGTGTTTTGTTTTATCTTTATTTATAATGAGCCCTGCCTTCCTAGCTGCATCTTCGCGTTCCCAATATGCTTCCAAGAGCACGTTTTCATTTCTTGCTGTGATGACCACATAATCAGCATCTGCGAGGTGTTGCGTCTTGTTGTTATAAATACACCGAGCTCTCTCCTTGCTTTCGTTGTTATAATTATTTTTTGTAGCACCAAATTAAACAACGCTGGAGATATAGGGTCTGCTTGTTTAACTCCTTTTTTAATAGGGAAATCTCTGGAAATTTCTCCTTGGACCTTAACCACACCTCTACTATTCTGCAGTTCATCCTTATCAATATTTTATTATATTTTTATATAATATTAAAATGTTTTAGATATCAAATATATATATGAATAACCACTATTGTTTCATTTATGTTTACTAAATGCTTGTGTGAGCAATGACTTTACTAAATCGGCTTCATATTTAAATTCGATACAATTATAAAAATATCTTCGTTAATAGAAATCGTATTAGCATCTGCTATCGATTTGTACAAGTGTAAAAGGTTTAATATTATATAAACATATAAATCAATCTCACTTTATAAGAATGATTCGTTTAAAACATGGCCTAACTTAATATATTAGTTTCGAATACATGTTGTGTATTTATGTTTAGGCTGAAGGCCTAGTGACGAGTCCTCACGCATAAAATATCTGTTCTTTATAAAAGAAGAATAAATAACAAAGGAAAGAGATCATTGGCTAGTGCAAAGATCTGACGGAAGTTTTCTGAATGTTTTATGAGGGACTTCTTCCATAGAATCCTCAAGATCTCCATTCTCCAATAATGTTGAAGGCCGCCCACGAGATAATTTTTCTAGGTCGTATCATCTCAAGAATGCTTAACGATTTGAAATCACTTCTTCGCGACGCTAAACTGAAAATTAAAATGCAATTATATTAGTATTATCATTGTTCTTTAACGTTCAAAATTTAAATTCTTACTTTAGTACAATAGCATATTTTGAACATATAATACACTTAACCCGCGTAAATTCTTTGACATAATCCAACTCATAAATTATCTACTAGTATTATATGTGGAAATGGTCGATTCGAAGATGTATCTCAGCATAGTTAATTACATCCCCTGAACATTTCACACTTTCTGCATTAGTTATTCACTACGAGATATTATTAATCAGACTGAATGTGTCTTGGTTGCATGCCCGAAACGTAAACTTGGGATTGTGTTCCGCACCTAAGGAACCTTTGACTAAGGATGGATGGCTTTAAGTGGAGAGAGGTTTACCTATGGACTAACTAAAGTTACTAAACTTACCTGTGGTATCGTCAATACTTTAACTGGTGGTTCATTATTAACCACTACGTTTGTTGCCCCTTTTTAGAAATCCGTTATTCTATAAATTCTAATTTTTAACAATCATTTTTTTCCTTCAATTACGTCATTATTTCCTCTTGAATTTCGTTTATTTCATGTTGTCATGGACTGTACGTTTATATTTATTCCTTCCTATATCAATATCTACAATAATCGCACGGTTAGGATGAGCTAAGGAATATGTTTATACTTATAGGCCTATAACCCTTTCAGGGTAATTACATGGCCTCTCTCTCTTTTTCTCTCTCTCTCTTTCTCTCTCTCTCTCTCTCTCTCTCTCTCTCTCTCTCTCTCTATATATATATATATATATATATATATATATATATATATATATATATATATATATATAGAGAGAGAGAGAGAGAGAGATATATATATATATATATATATATATATATATATATATATATATCAGCCCTAAAACATTATTAAACGCAGGTAGGGAGAAACAAATAGAATTTAGTATGGATAGATAAGTGTATAGATAAGAGGTCAGTCAGTGTGTTAGTGTTAGTTCATAATCTATATAGTTAATCTATAATTAATAGTCAGTATCAGAAGTTCTGCTTTGTTTATCAATTTAATTGGATTCTATTTCACTATAAATAGAGATTCTTCTTATAAGCTAATTCTATGTTAATTAACTCAACAGAGTTTCTAAATTATAAATATTTTTTTTAAGCTGGCAAATAACAAATCTATTGGTCCTCAGTTATTTACGCGGTTACACAAAATATAATATATTCATTTGAAGAGAAAATATTTGAAAATAGTCACCATCAAAATAACAATCAATAAAAAAAAGTATAATATGTTTTTTTATCGATATCAATTTAAAAAATTAAAAATCTACACCTTATGCCAATATTTCGATTTTAGGACTTTTTTTTATACAGTTTCTTGTAAACAGTAATTTTTAAAACTATAAATAAACCTAAAATAGGAAAAAAAAGAATTGATTATTTTATTTAATGCAAAATATACAAAATCTCAAAGCAATACGAAGAAGCTACACATAAGGTTGGTACAAAATAAACGGAAATTCAATTTCTATAATAATAACCGGGTACTAAAAGTTTGAGTACTTACTGCATTACAATTATTTAAATAGTTGCGTAATATGTTAACTGGGAGTTAGACTTAGAGTTAGATTTAGAGTTAGTTTTAGTGGAATCTAACATGGTAGATATCGTACTGCTTCTTGGACAACGGTTATGCAGGGAGATGATTATCCTAATCAAGCTCAACCCCCTGATTTTCCCATGAGGGTTCTCCTCTAGTAAATAAAAATGAATTCTTAAACGGTTGAAATAATGTAACAATTACCCGATCAAACAATATTACAATAGACAGAAACATATTATAGTTTTTGGACTAATAAGAGGAGATTGAAATGAAGTTATCCATCGCTACCTGTTAAATTAGTTCTGAGCAGTTAGAATCGGCTATGTTTGCTTAACGTTGTAAAAATAAGGCCGTTACTCGTTTGTTTGCAGGGCCGCTTCTGTTTTATTCATAGCTGGCTCAGTTATCGCCAGTTTTACCGAGGCTTATATAACTCGGGCCGTGTCTCCTTGGTAATTTATCTTTGGGGAACATTTGTCAACTTGGAGTTCGTAATGAGTGATAGTCATTCCGATCGCTTGAAGCCCTGGCTTACCAAAATTATACAAGGCCTCTCTCTGTCTTGAATAGATAAGTAACTTTCATTTTGGAAATAATTCATTTCAGAACAACAAACATGAACATAAAGAGAAACAAAAGACATATAAAAATTATGAACAGCAGAGAACTAAAGTCCTGTAAAAAAAAAAAAAAGAAATGAAAAGATATCGGCCACAATCAGTAAAAATGTATCGATCACTTAATGAGAATGGCTGTTAACAGACTTATAAAACTATTTTTTAGCCAAGTATAGAATAACAAAAAGAGCAATCAGTAGATTCAAGGAATTAAAAAATATGACAAGAATTGAGCGTTTCCAGGAGGAGAAGAAGAGGATAGGAACCAGGACATGGACAGAACAGAGAAGGAAAGAGCAGAGTGAAAGGATTGAGAACACAGGTCTGCGATGAAAAAATTGTACCATCTTTAACTATTAGGTTTAACAGTATTTTTGTGCTGATTACGGAAAAAATGAGAAAAAAATTCCATAACCCCTAGATAAGTAACAAATTTCACCTGAAAAATTCTTATTTCATTCATCAAAAGGGAGTTTGAAAGCTGTACTTCTTCACAATGGTAAGTATGCTTCTGTGCCTGTTGGACACTCCATTTGAAAGAATGCTACAAAAATCTTGAGTTTTTTCATAATAAACATGGCTACTATGACCATAAATGGACTGTTTGTGGAGATCTGAAGTTATTTCCATGTTACTAGATCAACAAAGTGGTTACACAACGTTTCAATGTTTCCTCTGTGAATGGGATAGCCGGGACAGGAAACAACAATATAACAAGCAGACGTGGCCAATCAGAAAGGCTCTTATCCTGGAGTTAAAAATGTTGGAAGATAAAGTTCAATGGTTCCTGAAGATCATATTTCCACAACTTCATATCAAATTGGGGCTAATGAAACAGTTTATGAAATCATTACCCAAAGAAGGAGAAGGTTTCAAGTATCTTTGTGAACAGTTTCCTGGGATATCCGATGCTAAGGTGAAAGAGGGAGTCTTTATTGGGCTTGACATCAGAAAACTTTTAAAATATGACATATTTGTCACCAAATGAAAATGGAAGAAAAAATGGCTGGAATTCATTTTACTTGTTGTAACAGGCTTTCTTAGAAAGAAAAAAAACACAAACTACAAAACATTGGTTGCTGAATTTCTACAAAACTACAAGATGTTGGGCTGTAACACGAGTGTCAAAACTCATTACCTTCACTCACATCTAGACTACTTTCCAGAAAATCTTGAGGCTGTAAGTGAGGAACAAGGAGAATGTTTCCATCAAGATATAAATTAAATGGAGCGTATATACCAAGGTCGGTGAAATGTCAACATGATGGCAGATTACTGTTGGATGTTAAAATGGGAAAGTTCACAAGAATACAGAAGAAAAAGTACTAAAAGAAGCTTTGATGAAAAAAGAAAACGTTTTTACAAAGACTTAAAATACCTTTACAACACATATGCATGTAACAACGAACCCAAAATTTGTTGTTTTTTGTACTTTTTCCAAAAACTTCAACTTTATTTTGTAGGCAAGCCTTACGTGATAGAAAAGAACCAATGTCATTTTTTAAATCAGCGAAAAAATTACATAAGCATCAGTTAAATAAATCAATACAATTTTTAAAAAAGTTTATTTTTGCAGACCTGTGGAATTAGTGGAGAATGAAAAACAATTTATGGATGAATGAAATCACTCCAGCCGATCCTATGTGGCAAAAATTGTTTAGAAAGATCATAAGCTTGATAAAGTTTTGTATGAAAAAATATTATTTTTGCCATGTAACTGAAATCATTATTTTATATCTGAAACGTCCTAGTAAAATAGAAAGAATTCTAGAGATGATTTCTTGTACAAAAAAAAAAGTATTGACTAATTTTTATTGAAAATAGTTCCGTCCAAATATTATCATTAATAACTCCATCTTTAAATGTAAATAGAGTATAATGGTATATGGGCGGTACAATGCTTGCAATTTAAGTAATGATAGCTACAAAAGTTGTTTCGCTCCCTCTGTTTACATGAATATATCATGTTAAGATAAAATTCATTTAAAGTAACGAATAAACGAAATCATTGTACATGGAATACAGAAGCCCCTCGAGATATTGGAAAGCATCAAGAGATATAAATTGGCATTCTTTAGTCGCATGATGCAAAATGTTGCAGATATTTATATCAGGAAAGATTGAGGGTATGCAATGGACAGAATCAACATCGATAGACTTGTTATATATAGAATAAATATATATAGAATAATGCTCCAACATTTTAAAATAATTCGATAATATTTATTGTGGGTTGATATTGATTCTTTGTTCATCACTTAATTCCTGAAATGGCGGAGATAGTAAAATACAACAAAATTAAATTAAATGGCACATTAAGCTATAACAAAAACATTATTTACTTTTTATGAGCGTTTTTATAACCCATCAAGGAAATTATGGAGCACATTTCAACTAATTAAACTGTACAGCCTATGTTATTAGTTTGTATATTGCATTAGTAAGTATTTTAACCAATAAACTAAAATTTTCATGGATATAGCTTCATTGTACGTCCTCATATTGGGTCATTTCATACAAAATGTCAATTTTCGAAGGGGTCTATTTTTTAGTAAAACAACTTTTCTGATCTAGAACTGAACAAATTCAGGGTTTTGTGATGGGATAAAGTCAGAAAATGATTTTTTGAATTGAAAATTAATTTGAAATTGTTTAGTTCGTAACCCATCTCGTTTAGTATCTTGATAATATTGTGTTGAATGTTTATATCCCTCAGTAATGTGTGGATGTGACGGGTTCATCTCAGGGTAGAAATGAAAAATAAATTATTCGTGAGAATTATTAATTATTTATTTATGAATTAATCTGTGTCACCAGCTGAATATTTTTCAAATCAAGAATGGTCCGTTCATTTCAACACCCTTCCCTGAAATAGGTGGAATATTTATTACAGATTAGGCTGCCGAGTATCCAAGTTCAACTCATAAAAAAATTAAACGATAATCGCGTGTTTTCATAGTAATTTTTGATGCCAAACTAAATAATGTTCGTTCAATAATTGCGATAGTAAATATTTAAAAAAATAGAGATTTAATAATATACCATCACAATCTGCAAATATAAACATAGAAAACAGCCGGAGTCCGTTAATTATACATTAAAATTGACAAAAACGGACATTTCATGTAAAACGACCCATTTCAACTTTTTTGTTTAATTATTCTTCCTAAATATTTATTAATGCTTCACCTATTTAACCATTTATACTTATTGTTTATAGTATAATAATGTAGTTGTCGTAAAATCCTCAATGCTCCTTACATTGTTACGAACATATTCATCCATAATGAGCTTAATGTCAAATTTGTTACTGATTTCACCCGATATCAATATTTTCATGACAAACTATATTCCCACTAAAACCTCTTCAATTCCTGATAATCCTCCGAGGCGTCAAGATGGCCTCATGGCCTTTTAAGTTCAATTTTTTTATTCGAGTACTACCAATGGGTAGTATCTCTACTTGCCTTTATCTGATGCCATTATAATGTTATAAATATAATTATAAATATAGGTATATAAATAGTGTTTAATATAAATAATTTTTTATTTGAATTTGGCCGTCTATGGACCGCTCATAACTCAAGGTTTCTTCATTATCTCTCCAACCACTCTTCTCTGAACGTCTGTCTGCACTCTCTTCGGTCGAGGCTTAGGCATGTCTTCCTCATAGCTTGCATTTTCTACAAGAAGCCTGAAGCGGTTTTTGTCTGTCACGTATTATTTCTTCTCTAACACCTATTTTGTTGGCATCTCCCTTCACTGTTTCTATATACCCTTTAGAGAAATATATATATATATATAAGAATGAGACCACTGGTAAATACAGGAGATTACACAATACAAAATTGCAAAGTATGCACCTGGTAAATATTATTCAAGTAATAGCGACACGAAAATAATTATAGGCTTGTAAAGTTGTTGGGCTGAGTAACGAACAAATTCCTAAATATTTAATAAGCGCTGGATGGACGTAGATGAAAAGATTGCGTTAAGAGTGATTTGATGGATTCGGGTTTAGGTCGTGGTCCGTAGACAGAGGTTTATCAGCAGAGATTAGTCGTATCGGACTCGAGCCTTCGGGTTTGCTAAGCCTTTTTATTTATTTTAAAAAAAAATTTTAAATATAAAAACTATATAAAATATTGTTTTTGGAAGGAACATCACACACAGATTCTGTCCTCAACGTATTTCTTGAGTCCTATTTATTCTAGTTTTTATTGATAGGATACACAGGATCATCTATAGCTTATTCTTGTCTGTACTGCTGTTTTATTGTATATTGAGGTAGAGATCCAGCTATCCCCAAGAGACCACAATATTCCAGGAGCTAATTGACCAATCAGAGCTTTGTTGCATCGTTTCCGATCCTAATCAATGTAACAAATGGAAATTGAATTTATCAGAGCAGTCACTAGCGGTCAAATCAAATTAGTACTAATTGGTTGCGAGACAAACTCCCTTTGCAATTGAGCGCCAAAGCCTCGGGCTATTGGTTTCGTATACTTGTAAGTAGGGGCACGTAAAAAGTACTTACAGGTAAGGGATCAGACCTTATTGTCAAAGTATCAGGAACACGTTATTATAATATTACGTATATAATTACAATTCATTTTTCGTTCGCAATCAATTCCTAACCGTTTATTTTATTGAATCAACATTTATTAAAAGTTAACTTCACTATCTTCATTATCTTTAGTGCTGTGTTACATAGAAATAAAAATGATTGATTAATATTCTTGACTTTGGGGATCCATGAATAATTATTGATGATGAATGATTTTTATTTTAATGCCATTATTTTATTTTAAATTGGATTCTTTTCCAGAGGTTATGTGTTTATCAATTTTATAATCTGTGTAAGGAGAGATCGATCTGGCCAAAACAGTTTGCTTCTGTTCCAATCTCCTCTATTTCCCGTCTTCCTTCCAGAAGTAAAAGTCTTCTACTTCCTTATTCTCTTAAAACTGTATCTCCAACTACCTTTTTTTCTCCTGGTCCTTTTATTAACCTTTTGGTTAACCTTTGAGGGGTATCACCTACCATAAGTTTCATCGCTACCTGCGTACGCGACCTGGTTTCCATAACTGTCATTCACGACATTTCCTTTTAACCTTTATTAAAGACTGAATCACATATAAACAAAATCATATAAACAACTGACAAATAATAACATCTGACAAAGACGTCACTTCCAAAACCTACTATTGCCCGTACGATACATCGCACTTGTTGGTTTAGCAGTAATAGAATATACAGGTATCAAATCGTGGCTTCGCAAAAAAAAAAAAAAACTCTGATTCTTTGAGAATAACTAATGTTTTTTCCCAGAAACCATATATATATATATATACACAGTCCCTGGCCATATTAATGTGACCACCAAGAAAGATTATTTTATTTTTGTTTTTTCCTAATTTTTTTTATATACTTTCGCGTGTCTTTATAAATTGCTGTTTCAAGTAATGGCAACACTGTTATAAGTTGTTTAAAGTATTTTTTTTTAGTAATTGCAGCCTTGGTTTTAGTACAGCTATTTTATTTTACGAGTGACGGTGTGCATAATTTGTGTTAAAATTTTTGTGGATTTATTGTTTCTTTTTCATTAAATACAAGTCGGATTCGGTAAGTTTATTATTGATTAATTATTCGTATCATATTTTTATATATGTTAACTATTTTAATAGTTTTTTTTTCATCAATATGTAAAATAGGGTGTAAATAGGGTGACACCACAAAATATTAAAAAAAATAAACATTTATTTTCGAAACTAATTTTTTCAATTTCATATTATTATCAGATAACTAACATACCCATAAAACTAATATTTAAACTCGATTTACATCATTACGCATACAAAAATATAATGCAAACAAGAATATGTAAACATGTAACAAGAATGAATCTATCCAGTGGTCACATTAATATGGTCAGGGACTGTATATATATATATATATATATATATATATATATATATATATATATATATATATATATATATATATCAACTAAGAGAGATAATGAAGAAAGAATATTTTATTCGAGCCTAATTAAAAAAAAATATATAATTGGTTTGTTACTTATATGTAACAAATCTATGTTAAGACACCCATCTTATTTATAAGAAGTGGCAATCACTAAACTTCTCTCGTTTATAATTTTTTATTTTTTATTTATAGAAAGAAATGTTAGCAAATCATCGAAGTTCAGTCAAGATGAACTAGCGAGCCCCATCACTAGACTACACCACTCATACCAAATTTAATTTAAATCTACAAAATAATATCCACATTCCTCACTTAAAATAGATCTGGTGCAGTAAAAGATATCCCATCTATCCTAATATTATGTTATTATAAAAAAAATATAATAAAAGCCAAGAGACTAGGAAAACAAATAATTAAAAATTTGCTCGATGTTTCAGGCTATTTCACCACTTGCAAGACAAATGTTCAAAGCTCCCACATAATTACATAATAATCCACGACTGTTATTAGACCTCTTTGAGTTACGAAGTAGAGCTTTTGGGTTCCACTAAGCCGTCGAATTTCTCTCGTATCCAATCCTTACAACCCGAAATTCTCAATGCTTCAATAATAAAGTTCTTGATAACCTTAAGTTGTAAATTTGGTCTGAATCGATATCGATGGTTTCATGACAAACTTTATTTTCACTTTAACCCACTTGTTTCAAACTTTTTCTTCGATTTCCGATAATCCTGCGAGGTGTCTGCATAGAAGAAGGCACGGTGACCTTCTAACTTAAATCTATTATTTGAGTACTACCAGTCGGTAGTTTCTCTACTTGACATGATATTCTTGCCACTATATCATTCATAAGATAATCTTTCTGACTTTAATTACGTCTTTAAAATTGGTTCTATAGTGGGAGACAATTAAAAAAAAACGAATGATAGCAAAATTGAGGGTTAGAGATTACTGTTGCAGCTATATTTCTATCATCTCCATCCGAAATTTAATTAGACCATTTTATAGTGAAAGGATCAAAGAATTTATTACCATAAGCGAGGACTGTGACACATCGCGCGTAGTGGAGGGGATAGCAGCGCCATTTGAAGTAATTTTGCTGCGTATCGAGATTTCCATTCACTATAACTTTTGACTCGGAGAAGCTATAACGTTTGTTTAGGTTTCAATCCTCAGCTGTGGTTAGAATCGATTATTTATAAAACATTTGTATGTAATAGTGACAGTAAATATGATAAGGTGTTAGAATAAATAAATGTTAGAATACGTATCGAAAAGCCAAATCCAAATACAGAGATCGTATTTGGTTGGAAAGAGCTTTTCAAGAGCTATCGAACGCTAACAATAAAACACCATATGGCCGAGTCAAACAGACCTGTAACTAATAAAGTAATATTGTAACACAGTAATTATTCGTTTACTTGATTTTTCCTGAATACATAAATAATAATATTTTATATAAATAAATATTATCCATTACGTAAACGTATAAACTTACAGTATATGGTCGTGTCCATGACACAGCCAAACCCCATTTTCATATTATTTAATAATGCTATATTATTATATGTATTGTAATAAATAAATTTTAAAAATATATATTTAAGTATACTCTTGTTTGCTTATTAGTAACTTCTTTAAGATTAGAAAAGTCCTCGCGGCCTTAAGATGCAAAATTCTGTTGCATAAAAGAACAAACTTTGAGGAATCTTATAATGAGTAACCTAGTTCCTCCTAGTTTATAGTTCAATTTTTCTCTGAAATTTAGTTTAATTAATTAGAAAACTGCATCTCATTTTCTCGCCTAGGCTCAGAAGAAAGTTTTTATTCCAGTTTTTAATAAATATTAATTAACTTTGTATCCCGTAAATATTAATTAACTTTGAAGTTTTTAATAAAATTTTCCTCATTGCCTATAAGAAGGAAGGGTGTCGTCCCCTTTATGAAACTACCTAGGATTTAAAATATATCACTTCATTTCATAATATAATAACAAGGAAAAAAACACTTCAAGTATATTTGTTTTAATTAATATTTTGTGAAAAGGGACTAAAAGATTCTTGGTTATGCCGTCCTTTGAACTATTGAAGAAAGAATATTTTATTTTATATGGATGATCTTTGTGTGTGTGGGGTAGGCACTCGTTAAAGATCATACCTATGCTAATTATACCTAAATAGGTGAAACTTTAAGAATCCCTATTGCTATGTATTAGCGGCACCATGAAAGGGATGCGGAGTAGGGACACATGAAAGGGGGAATATGGTTTGGACAAAAAACAGACCTTTTGGTCCCCTTATAGAGCTATGGTGGTGGAGAAAGAGGAAAATGGGGGGCAAGCTACTACTAAAACTAGGCTGAAGAAGGCACGCTTGAGATAGACACAGAGAAGGAAGGAGGTACTCTGGAGACGAGGCCGGAGAAGCAAGCAGGACTGGAGAGACAAATCCTGCGGAAGATGCTGAGTTCCCGAAGCGGCAAAGCGAAGACCGACCTGTAACCCAATCTACCCCTGTTCACAGATAAGTTTAATTTATTTCATGTAATGGAATTTATGGCAATCCTTTTTATATATTAAAATCTGAATCATTAACCTTGTTTGAAATTGAATAAATAAACGATCCTTATTGTAATTCTTTTGGTGCTTACATACCCCAGATACACAATTTATATACAAATAATATATTCATGGTATAATAGATGAGCAAATTGGTAAACACAAGAACAGACCTTTGGAAAGGAACCCAATTAAGATTAAGGCATATAAATAATAATTTTAGTACTCACCTTAAATGAGACTTTGGCATCCCAAATATCAATATATATACTCAAAATATATTTAAGAGTAGAAACATAGCACTATCGAAGAATCTTCTGATTATCCATAGAATCATGAAGGTCCATTTCGTTAAACGAAACAATCACTAATCTATTTTTAAAAATCGCTATATTTGTTTTTATTCCTACAAGCTACACCAGAAAAGCTCTTAACGGTTAATTCATTTATTTATTAGCTATATTATTTAGGTATAGATGATTACCTTTATTACCTTCATAGCTACAAGTGGTGTTGCCAAAATATGGGATAAATATTGAACACTCAGTTAAAAGAATGACGATTCAAACAAAACCGTCTAAGGGAATAAAGGTCCATTGTTTTATTTCTGAATCTTCTTTTCACCATTCATCAAATGATCAAATGCTTCATTGCGTTTTCAGTTGTTTGTCAGTTCCTTTCATTTCAATTTTCACTGTCAGTCTATCCCGAAACCGTATAGCATATGATTATGATCACATTACGAAAGAATATTAGGCCTCAAAAATCTGTTTTAAAATTTTTTTTAGATTACATTTTTTTTAAATTTTGAATATTTTCAAACGCGTCTGAAGGATCACTCAAAGCTAACATGATGTGAAAAAATAATCATCATATTAAGACATGATAGAGAAGGATTGCTGCAACAAGTAGCACCTCTTCCTCGTCTTGAATTAGTTCAACAAGTTAGACGATTTCTCATCCAGTTTCTTTTTCAGGCCTCCCCAATGTTTATGTCAGCCTTTGCTACATTAATTATTGCAATGTATATCTATTGTAACGAATGTGATTGTACCTAGTTATGTGTTGTTAGTCAATATATTTTTAAATTTTGAAGATTTGAAAAATGTCGTTAAATAATCCAGTCTTTTTTTATTTTTTTTTAATTAGTCGAGTAATATGAAAGACCCCATAGGAATTTTTTTTCTTGTTTTGTGGTCCCTAATACAAATTTTCAGTTTGGCTACTTAACCCTGAAATAGGTACACTTCGTATGTCAATTTATCCATTAAAATTAGCTTTTAATGTTTAATTATACTTTAGAGTAAATTATATTTATGCAATTGGATGAATCACATTCAGAATACTACTATACAACTGTATAACCTCTTGTTGCAGATGTTTAAACAACTCCATAGCATTTGTTGCAATTAATATTCGGGGAGGGTCCGCAGTTAGAGCCCTGCCATTGAGACCGGTCGGAGATGACAGAGTTAGTAATTTCGCTTAACTAAGACTGATCCTTTCTATTGTTGACTCGTTAGGCTCATCAAGACCTGAATAAACCCGGCTCAGGTGAATAGCCCCAGCGACCTCTAAAGGCACAAAGCGTTACCTCTTCCCGCCCAATATTTAACTCGCCCGCCAAAACTTGCAGGTCCAGGCTCTATCAGAACAAAAGATGAAGTTACTTCCAATTGACTTGGTTCAAAAACCAGATTGGTAATTACATCCGCTTAGACTCTAAGGCTGATATTAAACATTAAAAAAAGGTAATTATTCAATGTTACAAATTTATAATAAAAATAAATAAAGTAAATAGAATTAAGTATAATGGCATGAGATAAAGGCAAGTATGGAAACTACCAACTGGTATTACTGGAATAACAAATTCAATTTAAAATTTGGAATCCTCATTCTAGACTGTAACAAAAAGAAACAGATCGCCGTTTCAGGCTACTACAACATTTACTAGGCAAAAGCTCTAAGCTCCCAATTAATTACAAAAGACTCATATACATGACAATCATTAGAACCATCTGGAGTTTCGGAATAGAGCTTTGGGGATCCACTAAACTATCAATTTCTCCTCGTATTCAATCCTTACAATCCAAAATCCTCCGTAAAACCTTCAATGCTCCTTACTTTGTAACAAACAAAGTTTTGCATAATGTCCCACTTATTGCTGATTTGGCCCGTATCCGATATCAACCTTTTCATGACAAACTTAATTTCCATTCAAACCCACTAGTTTCAAACCTAGCAACCTCTTAAATTCCTGATAATCCTCCGAGGCATTTGAAAAGAAGGTGGCCTCGTAATCTTCTAAGTTGAACTTATTATTTAAGTGCTGCCACTGGGTAGTTTCTCTACTTGCCTTTCATGCTAATATGTATCAATCATTATATTTACTTGTATAAGTGTAATACAATTGTAAATTTCATTGAGTAAATTATTTTTAAAAAAATAGAAGGACATGAGGCCTCGGGAAGATCTATTCTTCAGACGCCTTGGAGGATTATAAAGAAATGAAGACGTTGCTAAATTTGAAACTAGTATGAATAAAGTTTTGTAAGAAAGGATTGCTATTGGGTTCGGGAAAAATCAGGAACAATAGTACATTAAGAACATTATGGATCACTTTGTTCGTAACAAAGTAAGAAGGATTGAGGATTTTACGAAGGATTTTGAATTCTAAGGATTGGATACGAGAGGAATTCGATGGCTTAGTGGATTCCTAAGGTTCTAATCCGAAAGTCCAAATTCGACTTATAATAGCTATGTATATGGTTATTATGTAATTTGGGAGTTTAAAACGTTTGTTAAGGTGTTGCAGTAGTCTGAAATGGCGGCCGGTTTATTAAACATTTGAAAACAGAATTAGTCTATATAAGGTTAAACTGTATATTTTTCTTCTGTTGCTCCACAGTCCTTACAGGGCGTTGGTCTCATCAGCAATGCCTCTCGATCAGGGCTTTCTGCATAGTCCAATCCTCATTCTCTGCAGACCGTTCTCTAAATCGTCGTTCGATTGTCACCTGAGCCTTTTTATCCTACATTTCCTCCCGGTTTAGCAATACAATGTTTTATCCGCATATTCTTTCGTCTTCATCCTGGCAGAAGCCAATTGCTATTTTTCTAAAACCAAAAATAATTTATTAATTTTGCTTATCAATACATTTATTTATTTTGTTTCCCTAATTCCATTTTCTGGTCCTTTAAGAGGCTTAAATAATGTTATAATGAATACATTGCGAATAAAGATTAACTACACAGCTAAATCATTATAACAAATTTAATTTATAGAGATTATTTTGGAGATAATTAACATATACAATGGCAAATGACTACTATTGATTCAGATTGATAGTCTAACGATAAAAAACATATATAAATAAATAAAAACTTATCAGCAGTTATAAGAGGTGCATATAAGTTTCTTCGTCAGGAAGGTCTGCTATCGTCTGCATCTCACGGATCTTGCATCTTGGGTGTCTCTGTGGCAGTGCCCTAATCTTCTCACTCCAGAAGATCTCTGCAGGTTTTTGTCTTTTCTGCACCCACTCCTATGCCCTATTGCTTCCCGCCTACATGACTCTTTAGATCTGATTTTTGTAACCGTCTTTATGCTATTCTTACTCCTTTTAAAACCCAACAAGGCTTGCATGACTATGTCCTTTTCATTGTATAGTTACAATAGCTTCTCGCATTCATAGTTCAGGATAATTGTTTCATCAGCTTCAAGTTTCTATTCTCCCCAAGACATTGCTTCTATACTTCATATAGGCATTGCTCTTACTTATTCATATTAACAGCTTGTCGGGATTCTTTCATTTAATTTTATTTAGTCTATTTTGCAGATGGATCATATGGGATCTAAGACCCTCCCAGGGCTTACCCAGCCTCCATAAAATGTTATAAAATTAGGGTACCCAAAATAAGGGAGAAAAATCTGGCGGTTGAGCGTGATCTAGGACAAGTCACCTCCCTGCAGAACCGTTGTCCAAGAACCAGTACAGTCTCTACCATGCACTTAACCCCAGACCCGTTCACGGGTTGTAGTGGTACAGGTTTTCAGTGCTTAGTTTATTCTATTCCTCCTGCACTAAGATTAAGGGAAATCCTGTCATTTATTTTTCTTATTTATTTATCTCAAGATCAAATTTAATTTAAGGTTTTCACGTTTCGACATATATATAATTTTCATCAGTTTCTTTGCTTGTCTTTATTCCATGTCATTGCTTATCGTTTATAATATTAATTTGTTGTATAATTATAATATATTTGTAAATTTCAATAAATAATTTAAAAATTAATAGTAATATTCATTAAGGGAAAAAATTAACGCGGAATAAATGAAAGGAGGTAGGGCTTTGGTGGGATAGAAATACATAAAGAAGGTGTGGTGAAAATTCCAATTTTCCAAAGACCTCAATATTCGGAGATGGTTTCATGGATACGACCAGTTTGCATAGAGAAGAGTAAGATCTTTCTGTTTTCTATTCATGTCCTTCGCAATGTCCTATCACATTTCAGTTGCATGTATTCATTTCTACCCCCTATTTGTAATAGTATGATAAAAGTTATGAATACATTCATATATTTTAGAATATATATTAGTATTTTTAGAATATGGATTTTTACCTTTAATCTTAAGCTTTTATCATTCTTCCAATGGTTTGACGGATTTTTTAATTTTATTTCAAATACAACTAATGTGATGAATTTCTCCAGGTCTTTTGTTTTTATGGTTGACCTTTAATCTGTGTGTATTCCCACATGTTCTTTGCAGTAAATAACTTTATTCTCAGACTTAATTACTGTGCTTAAGGTTTTCGCTATGTTTCCTTCCCCAGCCAGTCAAGGTCCTTACATATGTATAGTTCACACACGATAAGGTTATCTGTCCATGTTATAAGTTTGTATGTTATAATTACTTTCATCTAAAATATATTTATTTATGAATATTCGATAGAAGGCTATACAACAGAAAATATAGTTTCTGTTTTTGTTGCCTACATACTCTGACACAAAAAAAGACAATTGTAGGAATGATAACAGTGCATTCCCATCTTACTAGCTTAATATTAAATCCAATTCAATATTTAGATTATTTTATTAGTTAATAAGCTAATTAACTAGCTTCCGTTTCAAACTTCATTATTACTTTAGTATGTAGCTCTAAACTTCTAATTAATTACAAAATACTCATATACATAATAATTATAAGACCCATTTCGATTTAAGGAGTAGATAGCTCTGTATCTAGGTAATCCTAAATCCTCCGTAAAACCTTTAATACTCCTAACTTTGTTACGAATAAAGTAATCCATAATGACCTTAATATCCCATATCTTGCCGATTTGTCCCTAACCGGTCAGTCTTTTCATAAAAAAAACTTTATTCCTAATCAAACCCACTTGTTTCATTTCTCACTACTTCTTCATCCGCGATGGTCCTCTGTGGCGTCTGAAAAGAAGATTGCCTCTTGGCCTTCTTATTTGAATTTGTTATTTGAGTACCACCTGAAGGTAGTATCCCTTCTCGCCTTATCCATGCCATTATGAATCATTCATACTATTTACTTGTATTTGTAATAACAGTTGTAAATTTATTATCCAATAAAAATTTAAGTTAATTAGATACTATCAATCCGAAATTATAATAGTTCTTTTATTTTCAAGTTTTAGGTACCACTTTCCGACTGATTATTATATACCATGTTAATTACATACTAATAGCAGGAATTAACTTTTTTTTTCTTCTTTAGCCAGTGACGTGTGTTGCACCGGATGGTGCCGTGGCTGCCGATAGACATGTCAAGCTAGTTCCGTTCTTTTGCTGATTGCGCCAATCTCAAGCATACAAAGGATTTTTCGTTCTTCTCTGTTGTTCTTCTTATTTCTTTTGTGTCCTGTAACGCATGCTCACGATTACCAAGTTTCATTTATACAGAAAAAAAAAATTATTAAGGTATTTTTACAACCGTTAGTAAACAAAAGAGGATAATTACTGAGTAATTTCTATACACATAAATTGCAATAGTTACTAACCTTTATAACAAGAGTTGGATGATCAATTTATTCTGAGAATCCGCTGCAAAAAAAATTGAATCCTCCGAAGCTGTTACTAAAAATAAAGTCCTAGAAAAACTTCGGTCATCAGGGTTTCTAGTATTTTCATATACTGTAATTGGTTGGAGACCTAAATAAGGTGTCCGAAGGCAACCTTGGAGACCACAGGCTCAAGACCACGAGGAAGATCACGAAGTACGAATAATGAATATGTTCGCAACCTGGAAGAGAAAAGAGGTAAAACTCTAGATTAGATAATGCAGTTGGCACAGGGACGACAGGACTGGCACAGTTGGATAGAGGCTCCTCCACATACAAGGGAGGGAGGGAAAAAAAAAAGAAGTACTTGGCTTATATATGAGCATCTAAGCTTCTGTTTATTTAATTATATGTTAAATTTATTTCATAGTTGCTATTTTTTTTTCTGGTTTTAGCTAACTAGCAATTTCTCAGTAGGCAATTTCTCTCCCTTCTCCTTTGGATTCCTTCTCATTTGTTGTTTTATTTTCCTCCTATACTCCCTTACCTCCTTTTCTTCCCAAGTTAAACACTATCTTTCTGAAGGAATCTCTCTGTGCTGCTTCTTCATTAATGCTGTGTATATTTAATTCTTTTTTAATTTCTCAAACCCAGCCTGTAGTAATTTTCTTTTCCCAGAGATACTTCATGATCTGTTTTGACATTCTTTTGGCCTCCATTTTGTATAAATGTCCAAAAAAACATCAGTTCTTATGCTTATGGTTTATGTTTTATATGTTCTGATATATTTCGCCATCAGGTTTTCATAAATTTCCAGGTTTCTGTGATTCTTATAGGACCTACAATGTTCATTATAATACTTCTTTCCAATATATCTAGTCTAACTTAAAATTGAGTGCTAGAAGCTCACTTGCGTAAAGGCATTCTGGTTTCACTACCGGGGTGTAATGTATTTTGTTTTTGTTTTTTTTATTACTAGGGTTCTCTAAACTTTTAATGGCCTATATTCTCTTTGGGTCAAGTTTCATCACATTTTATCAAACTCAAACTAGGATGAAATTTTAAATTACTTGATCTGGCCCTTTTTAATACTCTATTTAACACTTCATCATGTTCTTTTTGTTTATCAGTTGCAGTTACAATGTCATCAAAATATATTATAAGTCCAGGAATATCTAAAAATATGGAAGTGTTTACTCTTTGGAACTCCTCAGGGGCGTTGGATACACCGAATGGAAGTCTGAGGAACTTATATCACCCAAATTATGTTGAAAACGCGCACAAGTTAGATGATTCTGAGTCCAGTTTAATATTATAAAACCAAACTGAGAGGTTACTTACTCTCTCTGTGCTATTACTTCTTTAATGTTGGGTACTTTTAATTCATTTTTAATTTCTCGGACCCAGCCTCTATTTATTTTATTTTCCCAGAGATACTTCAAGATCTGTTTTGACATTCCTTTGTCATGTATTCTGTATAAATGTCCAAAAAACATCAGTCTTCTTATGCTTATAGTTTCTGTTATGTTTTCTGTATTCTGATGTATAATTGTACATAATAGTATATACTGATATATAGTCAAACATAAAATTGAGTGCTAGGATATTCACTTGCGCAGAGGTATTCTGGTTTCATTACTGGGGTGTAATGTGTATTTTTGCATTCTTTGATATGCACTTTTTATTTTTTGTCATTCCATATTCTCTTTCCCTTTTGTGTATCCTTTTATCCATGGCAAAATTTTCCAATCCATTTTCTTGAATTATCTCTCCTAGATACTTGAACTTTTCTATTTGCGCAATATCTGTAGCTTTTGGTGCATTTTTTTATATTAGAAATGAATTTTGTCTTCTTTGCCGAGATTCTTAAACTTGATCTACTGGCTGTTCCAAGAGATTGATTTGTATTTCTACATCTGATAGATCTTATGAGAGTATAGCAAAATTATCTGCAGTACACTCGAGGCGTCTTATTCCAATGCACTGATTCTTTCTTCCCTTTATAGGTGATACTTGGTTTTCTTTCAGTTTGTGATTCCAAATCCTTACTATTATTTTTTCTAGCTTTATTTTAAAGGGTTTTGAGGTTTTTGTATTATATTATTTCATTATTAATTTTTTTTAATATAATATTCTGTAAATTCACAATTCGATAATAGCTTTTAGCATGTGAATGCTTCTCAATAAAAATCGATAAGAAAGGTATTCATATGGTTTAAATTATTTTATTTTTTACGATTCATTTACCATGTCTCAAACCTACAAGAATGGTGTCAAAATTGGAGAATTAAAATAAATCCTAACAAATCCCATCAAATTACCTTCACCCTTCGTCGTAAACCTACAAATTCCTGTCCTACTGTATCCTTTAATAATATTCCACTGAATCCTGTCCAACAGATACGTTACTTAGGACTCCATCTGGGCAAACGTCTGACTTGGAATCCTCAGTCAAGACTGAAAAGACAAGAAACTGCTCGTCGTTTTCGCCTACTTCAACATTTACTGGACAAACGCTCTAAGCTCCAACTAATTACAAAAGACTCATTTACATGACAGTTATCAGGTCTATTTGGACATACGGAGTTGAGCTTTGGGGCTGTACTAAGCCATCCAATTCATCTCGTATCCAATCCTTATTTGGATATAATCCTTCGTAATCCTCAATGCTCCTTATTTGTCACAAACAAACTCATCCATCATGATCTTAATATCCCATATGTTACTGATTTGACCCAAACTAGATACCTATCCTTCCATGACAAGCTCCATACACACTTGAATCCACTAGTCTCTCAACTTGCTTCCCACACTATTCATGATAACCCTACAAAGCGTCTGAAAAGAAGATGGCCTCGAGACCATCTACTATAGAACTTTATTGGAGTGCTACCGATGGGTAGTTTCTCCACAAGTGTTTTTCGTGCCATATTGTACATATTAGCAGATTTACTTATTGTAATATTATTATAGTTTTAAATATCAATAAATTAATTTAATAAAAAAATATTTTAAAAAATCATTTAAAGAATAATATAGAATATTCATATGTAGCGTCATATGTTTATATGATTAGTTTTATTGGCATTCTTTCTATTATAATTATGTTTACTGTTAATTAATCAATTAGATATTCAGTCGAACATCTTGTTAATCTATTTGTTTCTGCAACCCTGATGTCCTATCGACGTATAGGCTTATAGAAAATGATGAGAACAGTGGAGAATATCTTAAATTTCGTAAGCTCTTTCTTAATTAATTTTGGGATTGTACTTACACGAACAAAGTTCATATGAACTAAATACATCCTATCGCACTTGAGAGTTGCTAATCAACTCTTAGAAATAGACAATTTATTAACTAAAACCAGCATTGGATATGTAGTGAAATCTCAACAGTATCCAATAGCAAACACGCAGGCTAATATCTTTGAAATTCTATAGCTAATCCGAGAATCTCTAATCACTATTAGGATCCCAGATAATATTTTGTTAATGATTTATTTAATGAAATTTACAACTGTATTAAAATAATACAACAAGTAAATATACTGAATGGTACATCTTCAGCTCTCGTGAGACCGTAGGACCTCTCGATAAGAGCCCCGAAATATGTATGGGAAAATAACATTGATTCAAAACAACAGAACAAAAACGCATGTCATATGAATGGAACATTTTATTAGAATAAAAATAAAAATCATTGTATATATATATATATATATATATATATATATATATATATATATATATATATATATATATATATATAAAACTAAACTTCGATATTAAAATGCCTAATTGAAATAAATTAAAATTTGAACGTTTTTGCAATGAAAATAATTACTTATACTGAAAATTACAACTACAATTGACAAATAAGAAAAAAGAGAAAAATAGAAAATAAATTAATGTTTATCAAGACACTAATAATGTGTGTCTTTTTTGGCCAATTGGAATAATATAAAAAAAGAAAATCTTCCTTACTTTATTATTATAATATTAACAATATTATAATAACTATTATAAGGTATAATATTATAATATTAACAAAATATTATCTTGACTTAGATTTCGACGGCGGGGCGATCGAAGATGTCGATACGTCATACGAATTCTCCTCGGCAGGGCGGGCGTAACTTCAAAGCTATTTTTCTCAGCAGGGCAAGCGAAAATGTCCATACAATTTCTCACTCCAACAGGGCGAGCGAAACGGCAATAAAAAATGACCAGGTCGATTCGCTGTGGCGACTTTGACGACGAAACTTTGACTTTACTTGAACTAATTCCCAACTTTAGAGGGGCGAATTATTCTAGTTTCAGTCCACCGTAACAACTGCACTATTGTTTATAATTTGCACTCTCTCGGGATAAGACTGTCTAGCTTGATTACAGCGACGAAATAAACAATAACCGATCGAATATAGCATCGGAATGTGTCTTTTGTTTTCTTAAACTTCTAAATAAAATTAACTTATTCTATTTAATTTAAACAATAATAAAGATATAATAATAAACAAATAATAACAGTATGAAAAATAAATATTTATATTTTTATATTTACAAAAAAAAAGGTAAAATTAAAATAAAAGGAAAAATGTACTTCTTTTTTACAAAATACTTGTTTTGTCCATGATTAAAAATAAGTAAATACTCTTTTATAAGACCAATAAACTATCTGGCCTTAACAGTAGATAATAGCATGAATGACAAGTAGAGAGACTACCCAGTGGCAATCCTCAAATAATATGTTCAACTTAGAAGGTCACGAGGCCATCTTCTCTTCAGACGCCTCCGAGGATTATCAAGAATTGAAGAGGTTGCTAGGTTTGAAACAAGTGGGTTGAATTGAAATGAAGTTTGTCATGAAAAAGTTGATATCGGATACGGGCCAAATCAGCAATAAGTGGGACTTTAAGGTCATTATGAATTACTTTGTTCGTTACAAAGTAAGGAGCATTGAGGATTTTTAGGAGTTTAGAGCTACTTACTAAAGTAAAAGTGAAGTTTGAAACAGAAGCTAGTTAATTAGTTTATTAAATAATAAAATAATCTAAAAATTAAATTCCTACAATATACTGATATTCCTACAATTGTCTTTTTTGTGTCAGAGTATATAGGCAATAAAAACAGGAACATTATTTTCTGTTGTATAGCCTTCTATCGAATATTCATAAATAAATATATTTTAGATGAAAGTAATTATAACATACAAACTTATAACATGAACAGATAATCTTATCGTTTGTGAAATATTCATATGTAAGGACTTGATTTTGGATTGTAAGGATTGAATAGGAGATGAAATCGATAGTTTAGTGGATCCCCAAAGCTCTATTCCATAAGTCCAGATGGTTCTAATGATTGTCAGTTATATGAGGCTTCTGTAATTAATTGAGAGCTTAGAGCGTTTGTCCAGTAAATGTTATAGTAGACTGAAACAGCGAGCTGTTTCTTGTTCTTTTAGTCTAGTATGAGGATTCCAACTTAATCTTTTGTCAATGTGAAGTCCTAAGTACCTAAGTGGGATGTTATTAAACAATATGGGAGGACAGGAAGGCATTGGTTTACGACGGATGGTTAATGCTATTTGACGGGATTGGTTAGGATTTATATTAATCCCCCAGTTTTGACACCATTTTTCAAGGTCTTTGATATGGGATTGAAGAGCATGGGATAATATAACTGGATCGGTATTGACTGATAATAGGCATGTTTCATTTGCATACGTGGATTTTACCTGTAGATGGTAAAAGTGAGATAGGACGGTAAGAGGATGGCCAGATATTCTAAGAAGTTTATTAAAAAGATGATTATTTATTCTTAATAATAAGAGAGTAAATTACATTAACGCCTTAGTTCGGATTAACATCAGCAGGTTATAGGCTAGAGGTCTGGATTTATTCTAGGTTAACTATGAAAAGTTGGGCGGGGTAATGGATTGCACAGTTTCCGAGTCAATAATTCACATTTTGTGAATTATTCGAGTAGATTTAGCAGCGTTATTATTGGCCAAGAAACATAATGGCTTTTAAAATTTTATTTTTGTCTCAAGTAACATTTTCGACTTATTATGCAATCAAGTAATTAAATAGTAAGGAATGACTAAAATGGAAAAAAATACTCATAAAACTGATCATATAAATGTAGGATACTACATTTAAATGAATTTTTACTAATTTATGAAATAAATTGTTTAAGCTCATAACATAATTTAAGCAACAATAACGATTTTTATTGATAAATATTACAACCGGTCGTATGTCAAAAGCTTTTATCAAGTCAGATAAATATTGTATTATAATAAAAAATGTATGAGATGAATATAGTTGACTGGATGATCTAATGTAAAGGAGATAGTTGGGGGGTGCAGTCAATAAGAACACAGAATAAGTAATGAACTTATATTATGTGCCAACGTTTCGACCTACAGTGTAGGTCATCTTCAGGGCTAACAGAGAAACAAACAGAACAAAAAATGTACAGTAACAATAATATGGTGACAAGTAATGTAGAAAAATAAAATAGTGGCAGATATGAAGATAGAAGATAACGAATATTAAAAAAGTGCCAGATTATAATAAAAATATAGACAGATTTAAAAAATTAATGATAATGAAAAGGAATTAAAATAGTGACAGATATAATAAAATTAAGATAAAGACAAATATAACAAAATTATTGTAATAGTGACAGATATAATTATTGAAATAGTGACAGATATAATAAAATTAAGATAAAGACAGATATAACAAAATTATTGATAATGAAAAGAAAATGAAAATAATGACAGATATAATAAAGTAAGACAGATTTAATAAAATTAAAGAAAATGAGCAGAAATGATAAATTATAAATAACGCATATAAAATAAAAAATAGAAAATAAATGTACAGAATGGATAGTACAGTACAAAATAATAATATAAAGGAAAATCAAAAGGAGGAGTTAAACAAAAGAAACCAAAATGAGGATATTTACATATACAGAAAGGTTGGAATATAAAGAATAAAGAAAAACTAGTAAAATAAAGGTATAAAATGTATGATAACGGACTTGATGATGTTACATGTTACAGAAAAGTATGGAACTATATGTACAATAACAAATGTGAATAATAGAAATACTATTGTACAGTAACAACAATGTATTATGTATACAACAATGACTGTTTTGAAAAAATAGTTGATAGGATTAATTGACCCCCACCCGATCGCCACATCCCTTTATACAGATCCTTGCCATATATACCCACCCTCTCTAATAACATTAAAAAATACTTACGTTCCGTTATCTCCAATTTACGTATTGCCTTCAAATCCCATAACAAACTTTCCCATATTTATACCCGTATCAAAGATCCTATTCCCTAAAAGTGAAAAAATGCGAGAAAATAGTGTGCATTGTTTTTTAAAATTCTGTTTATAATATAAATTCAGTGTTTAATTTTTTACGTTTCTGGCACAAAATATTAATTATAAGATATTTCTTTAGAAATTTTCCATAAAAATTAATATTAACAGTTTTGTTATATTATATTATTATTTGCGATTAATTCTCCTGTAGTATAAATTCACGTGACTTTTACACTTCGGCGGGGAACATGTCCTTCTGTTCAATTCAATGAAACCGTCCTACCTATTTCCGACACAGTACGATACCTTGGCTTCCTCCTAGACAAAAGACTTGCATGGAGTCCTCATACCAGACTCAAAAGACAAGAACTTAACAGACGATAAGCCAACGATACAGATTACAATGTAGGACCTCTCATCTTTCAATATACTATAAACTACTAATATACAAGACGATCATCAAACCTATTAGGACCTATGAACTGGAACTGTGGGTGACCGCGAAAAAATATCAGAACATCAGATGCATTCAATCCTATTAATCCAAAGCCCTGAGAACTATTGTCAATGCTCCTTATTATGTCTCCAACAAAACCCTCCATAATGATCTCAACATTCCTTTCGTCCTTCACACAATCCCTACTAAATTTTCAAATTTTCACCAAAACCTTGCCTACCATCCCAACCCCCTTGCTCAGTTATTATCTAGATCCACCCATCGATATAAACCACCCCGCCGTCTAAACCGGCAATGGCCCCGAGACCTGATATAATAATGTTACTTGGAATACTGGCACTGGACAGATTCTCCATTCACGACCTGTGTGTGTGTAAAGCCCCCTTAACCAGCTTCCATTGGCGTTTAATGCCAGTGACATGAATGGGAAAGGAGCTGGGGCCTCCCGGATTCCCGCTTTGCCCTCATTCTTGGCGAAGAAGCCTTGTCCGGGGACCCCTAAGTAAATAGGGTATGAAAGTTTACATTATTATTTTTTTTTATATTATTTTATTATTATTATTTTTTTTTAGACTTTATTTTATTATCATTTTCGCATCAATTTCTTTTTGTTACCGCAGGTATATGTTTATTCTGTTTATATCATTGTTTTGGTATGGAATGATTGTAAGCTACTTAGCACCAACCATTACTTATTGCCCACAAGTGGCAGATTGTAATGTTTCAATAAAGTGTTTAAAAAAAAAAGTAGTATAAATGATCATCAGCTGTGTGTAAGGACTTGTCGTTTCGGTTTTTTCGCAAGTTTTGAAGTGTCATGTTTAACATGAAGAATGAATTTCAGCAGATCTGTATTGTCTCTCCTTTTTTACCTTGTTACAGATCTACCATTAGGGTTGTAGTATATTAAAGGCTGGTCAACAGTTTTAAAACATTATAGTCTATCTGCCACAGATTTCCTTATATTGATTCAATTTCAATCTCAACATTTAAATTGGATAAGGTGTTTTGGACCTAGATAAAATTCATCATTTGGCGCTTGTTATTGCATTTAAATGGTACTACTGAAACGATTTGAATTAGAGTACGTTGTTAATCAAAATGACCTCAGAAAAAATTATTTATTATTCAGTGACCAACAAATTTTTGTAGTTTACTCGTGTTAAGCTTTGCTGTTTGGGAGAGATTTTATTAATAAAAAAAGTTGTGACTATACCTACCAAGTGCTTCTACACTTAAATTTAAAATTTAAAAAAAAAGTGGCGTTACTCAGTTTGTGCAGTAAAAGGCTCACATAATCAGCTGGAGTGTCATGATTTTAAACAATCTTAAATATATATTAATGGATGATAAAAATAAGTAATAAATTTGATAATTTATTCGACCTTTTGTAATATTTAACAAAGACAGTTCTATATTTTAATTTTAATAAGAATATCATTTACCTTCTTAATAAAGGTAAACTCAATGATGTAAAAATATATACGGCGTTCTTGAGTCACTGTATCCAACTTTATGGTTAAAGATGTTTACCCTACTTATTACTGTTGAACCCGTAAAGTGTCTACAAATCAAATAGTATTCTAACTAGATATTTTTTTTGCATAGCAAATATTTGAATCAGATTCGTCAAACTGTTATTATGTAAACAAAAAATAGTTATATTAGTAAGGTCACTCTTGAACTTAAAAAAAAAAAAAATTAAAAGTGAATTTTCTGGTTGTTTTAGAATTTTAAGAGAACTAGGAAGGATACGAGTCGACACGAACATGAAATTTTAACAGTGTCTGTTGTACGCATGTCGTTTTATATAAGAGAAAGATAATTGTGTGACAAAGAGAAATGTTTTTCCAGTAAGACACTGAGTGAGTCATGCTGAATTATTTCCCTTTGGAAAGGAAATGGAGAGAGCTATAATGACGTTTCTCTTCATATTTAACGTCGCAATTCGTTCTTAAAATAGAGCTTTGAAGGTAGTAACCAACGAAGCACGAAATACATCAACAAAGTTGTGCTAAATTGCCGTTTACACGAGATCTAATTGTCTCTGGCTGGAGTCGCCTGGAAGAAACCTCGGCTGAGTTAGCTATGAAACCATCTTAGCCCTGGAAATTACTATATCCACTTCCTTACGAAGGAGAACTGGAATTTCATTTACATTTCGAGACAGAATATATTTAGTAAAACGTAATTTGTAAATTTAACACTCATCCAACCTTTGAATATGTGTGGAATCTGTACTCGAAAATTTCGTAAGTCCTATTGTAGTGTACTATATATGAGGAACAAAGTGTTGGTATATAATAAGAAGAAGAATATTTAAGCTGCCTGAAGAATTATTAAAAATATTGCGTAGAATATCTCATTATGAGGATTCAGGTGAGGGAAGTACTGATTCCGATGAGGAAGGTCCTGAATGCACTACTTTGATAGATTGATATATCATTTCATTTTCATATACACTTTAATAGTTTTATAACCCCAATAATATTAATTTTTTTCCAAATAGTGCCTCTTTGTAATCGAATCCCCTTGGCGTTTGTCCCCTATAATCCATCTAACATTTATATCTAAAATAATCTCTATATGTCATGTTATTATTCTTAACTCTTTATTACTTCATTACTTTTTTTTTTACAATAATCGCTTTACATTAAATTCTCGTTTATTTCATTATTTTATAAAATTTCAATAGGTGTCTGCAATTTCTAATTTAATTTTTACATTTTTTATTTTAATTACCATAATTCATGTTCTTAATTCCAATTAGTTACTTTGTTGGATTTAAAAATTAAAGCTAGCCATTGTCATATTCACTAATAGCATTGGCACAAACAGTGTATTATATTTTTATAGTATTAAGAAAATATTTTTTTTTATAAGAACAAGTTTATCATCCTAAAAGTGGCTTTGAAAAAATAATTGCGATAGTTACAGTTTCCAAAACTTACTTCTTAAACATAACACCATAATATAATTTTTAAATGTAATAGGAGCCAATTAAATTTCAATATTATATTATATTATATTTTTGACCATAGTCATAAAGCGTAGAAGAAAACGCTTAAAGGTTTTCAATTCAAAAAGCATTACTCCTATTCTATAATACTATTTTTATGTGCATATATGTACATACATAATAAATAAATACAATAATTATATAGATGTTATAAGCATATTCACTAAAACCTGATTTCTTCAAGGCATGATTATGAGACCAAAATAATCTCGAAGCATCGCCATAAAGAAAATGAAATAATTGACTATATCGAGAACCGTTGGTAAAAATTATATATATATATATATATATATATATATATATATATATATATATATATATATATATATATATGTATGTATGTATGTATTGCTATTTATTATATAATTATATATATTTTGAATATTCTAATTGATTTTGGGATACTAGAGTAATCATTTAAGATGATTACTCAAATGATTATTTCTTCAACAATCCTAACTTTATTCTTAATTGGATTCTTTTCCTGAGGTCTTTTGTGTGTTTACCAATTTATTTATTAATTAAACCACCAATACATTATACATAAATATGTAGTGCATCTGGTTTCAGTAAGCACCAAAAGAATTATAATGAATATACTATTATAATGTGAAATACGATTAATCATTCAGATATACTTAGAGGATTGTCATAAAATACATACAGAACTTAAATTAAAACTTTAATATATTCGACATTTTTAATAGTTAAAAAAGACAGTTTTATATTATTATTTTAATAAGAATATTATTTACCTTCTCAATAAAGGTAAAATCAATGATGTAAAAATATATACGGTGTTCTTGAGTCACTGATTCCAACTACCTGGGCGACCTATTTCTTACAAACGGTAATTTGCTCATTGTGCAAATATATTCCTGTTTTTAATAACTCCCATATACATATATATTATGGTTCTTGAGTTTCAGTCCTTCTTAAATTTCTTTAGGTGACGTTTCGAGACTAGGTTAGTCTCATACTCATGCCCTAACAGTAAAAAAATAAAGTTTAAAGAAGGACTGAAACTCAAGAATCATAACATACAATATCCATAACAGTCAAAATAAGTAGAAAATAATTTAGCTTTACTAACTGGAAGGAGATGTATGTACATAACCGACAATTCCTAAGTGCGTTGCGGAACTGTATCAGCTCGCGCCTTACTCTCTTACTATTGCAGGCAACGATGAGTTCATTTAAAAATCCCTTTCTTCCGAATTTTATCTCAAGGGATTCCTAAAATTAAACCTAATAAACTAGAATCGTTTAGATCTGTATTGTTTAATTAATGGACGGAAAAAATCACTGAGTTAATTAATTTGTCCAAACTGAATGTCACAAGGCAACACAAAAAAGTGATCGTATGTCAAACATTTAAAACTATATATTGACTATGAATAATTTTTAGGTCCTTTTGAAGGCTCCTTCCTCGCAAATTTTCTTTTAAATTTTAATACAGAATAGGTTTTTTAAATTAGAAAACCATTGGAAAGATGTTGATAAAAGAAAGGAAGATGCAATAACATGGTTTATATGAGAGGTTTATGGGGAAAAAAATACATTTTTAATGTTTCTAGAGCTATCCTTAATGTGAAATAACGATGTTTATAAGAAAAATAAATATTAAAAACTATTAGAAGACAATTTCGATATATATATATATTACTATTCTAGTCTCTGATATAATATAACTTAAATTGTCCAAAAGATTGTTTTAAATTGTCTTTTGAGAGGTGTAAACTGCATAAGTTTCAAACCGACCGTTTTATTCTAGTCATCCTAACAGTGGGAGGGATATAATGTTTAAAAACATATAAAAATAAAAAATAACACGGAAATTACTCACTTTATTGAATATATGAAAAACACATTATTTTCCCATCAAAACACATTTTATTTTTTATTATAGCATCAAAAGACTACGGAAATTATAAGACTTGATGCAAAAATTAATTTATAATGCCATCATATTTACAAAACTCACATATGAGCTAAAGTAATATACTATGGTAGCTATAAATTAAATAAAAATAAGATATAATAGTAACTTTTTTAAGTTAAAATTAAGACAAAATTCTATTAAAACGTAATTGTAATGTGTTATTTTCGTAATATATAATGTTATATATAGCGACCGTTCCCCAGGACAAGCCTTGAAGCTACAGATTAGGCATATGATCATGTTAGGACCCAATGTACAGTCACAGCACAGTTAGGTCCGTCAATCTGAACACAACTCAATATGAGTGATGCTCACCAATTATGTGTGACTACCACAGATGATTCGATACGTTCCATCGTTATTGGGAATCGAGCTGTGATATTCCAGAACTTCAATAGAGTTTTGGTCCAGGAACGGCTTCGTAGAAGGATATATAGGTTCTTAGGCATCTGCTAGCCCCAAACAGCCATAATCGGTGGATCTCTACTGATTTGTTACTATCCATGATCTTATGTCGACAACTGGAGTCGTAAAAATGATTTTTTATGGAACTATTGTCAGGCTCTGCACCATCAAAACAATGATTCCCAGACCGTCAGAAATTTGTCTATTCACTAAAGTAATATATACATATATATATATATATATATATATATATATATATATATATATATATATATATCTGTTGAGCCAAGCTCGAAGGTTCGTAATAAATTTCTTAAAAATGTAATTTTAGTTAAATAAATTTCGCTCTGGATGTGGACTCTATAAGTTATTTTAAAAGCGTTCGATATTATAAAGAGGTAACAGGAAGAAATCAAAACCACAGAAAATTAAAGGTGACTCACCCTAGACGTAGGCCGGCAGCATACGGACAAGAACTTTGGTTTCTGAGTACTCAAAGACCAAAAGAGGCTGGCAGCGTCTCTTAGTCCTGATGATTTCCTGTGCCCTTGAAAAACTCCTGGAGAATCCAGACTTATTTGCAGATGAACCGTGAAATAATTGTAACTCATGAATAAAACGGAAATTATTAAACTGGTCAATAACTGGTAGTTGTAATTAAGCTGGATAGCTGGATTAAAGACTCGCGAATGCTTTAGCTGGATAGCTGGAGGCATAGGAACGAGTGTCTCGTGAATGCTTTAGCTGGATAGCTGGAGGCATAAGAAAAGACTCGCGAGGTGCTTCCAAGGGCTGCAGGCTGAGGACAGACTTAAAAACAGTACCACAGGTGAAGAGAGCACCCGTAAATCGCGCTCTGTTTGTGATTATGTCAATTAATTGAAGTGTTAGTTGCCCCAAACAGCCGCTAGAGAGCGTAGTGTGCTATTTCAAGATGTATTTGACACTTTACCTATTTTTCAAGCATTATCATAATTCATTTATAAAAAGAACGCCAAATGGCGTGAACAATATCGCTAAGTAATGTATGTTTGTAAGAAGACTAGACCACGCGGCCAAAGACCTCTATGGTCTACAGTGCCAAACGAAAACATAATTATTTAAAACAACCATCCCTAAGATGTTTCAATACAATACATACAACATAATACAATTAAGTTAATATTAAAATGTCTTACTTTTAACTATTTATAAAATCACCGATCAAATAGAGGCACAGTCAAGCATGCTCTCGATTAATATTATTGAAGTGACATCCTCAAGATGATTAAGATAGGCCTGTAAAGTGGCTGCGCTTAGTAACGATAGAATTCCTAAAAAGTTACAAAGCCTGTATGTATCATTCCTGCCATTTACTTGTTTTATTGTAATAATTGAGAAGTAAACTTCAATGAATAAATTAATAAAAAATTAATATTTCTCTTTTCATTTCGGATGCAATTGGTTACTAAGCTGCAGTAGGTAATAAAAAATAAACACAAATTTATCAATCATGGTGAGAGATAAAGCCAACAGATAAAGCTAAGAGGATCATGTTATTAGATAAAGTTTCCTCATCCGTCCATTCAGGCACTCGGACACTCCCCCCCCCTTTCATCACGTCCTCCTCTCATACCCACGCGTCGGCTTCACATCAGCTTAGTTATTCACGCATAACAGAATACAAATGCCACTCCACTATAAATGGCTATAATTGAAAAGGCTGCATCTCACAGAGATTATATCTTGTGAAAATCCCTTGCGGATTATCAACTAAATACTCTGAGAGTGTGAAGATTATTTTAATTTGATCAAGTCAGCCAGTTTTAGAAGTTTTGTTATAATGTATTTGATTGAATATCCATTTATACTGTCTAACGAAAAAATGTTCTCAATCTTTCAATTTTTTTAAAAAAGTTATCTATCGAAATTTACAACTGTATAGTACATCAAGTAGATATAGTGGAAGATAAATAATGGCACGAGATAAATTTTTCAATTAAATAATGAATTGTTCTTACACATTTTAGGTCCACTAATATTACAGCTTTTATGTATACATGAGGAAGGGATCCATCCACGCTTCCAAATCTCGAAGGAATGATAGCCTCGTGGACTCCGCTTCGGCCAAATGAAAACATTCCGCACAGAAAATTTCACGAACTTTTCTCAGAGAACTGAATAAGTCCATTGAAACTATATTTACAAGTGCCTCAAAAAGAAACGAATCAACGTTTTGAGTTAGGTTGAACAGCGATAGAATTGTGAAGTACAAGTTGGACCCCGATTGTGACCCCTTAACATCTGTACTAAAACTAAAACTATTCTAAAAGCCCACCAACTAGTCATTAAATCAATGAACTAGTTACTAATTGTTTGTTTTGAATTACTAAGTGCTATTAAAGCCACTAAAGCCATTACTAACATTTTCACACAATTCAGTCATGCAGGGATTTCATTAGGCATTACAAAACTAGTGGATTCTTCAATGTTCAATAGAAGCATCAGAGGGTCATTTAATGAAAGAAGTGACACCTTGAGCTTGTATAAGTCCTAACCACCTTGTTTCAGTAAGTAAACAAACATTTCTTAAATTAATGACATTGTTATTATCCAATTAAGTTTATCTTGGAGAACATCGAACTCAAAAATCATCAGACTGACCGTTCCATATAATAATAAATAAAAATTCTCATTTCGGTACCGTTGAGGTTCATCGAGACTTCGCAAACACGTATCCCAGTCTCTCGCGAATTCCCTCATCATTCCTAATCCTTTCCATCATTGGTCGGGCTTCATAGAAGCTTCTGGGTTCTCTATATTCTCCCAATCTGCAGACATCGCCATACCGCTTAAGCTGTCTCTTCTCGAATATTTGTTCCAATGGTTCAATGTCTGAATCTTTTCCTGTTCTGTCATTTATTATGCACCTTCGTCTTATTTTTCAATCCACTTTTCGAATATACTATTTAAGCTGAGAAAATTATATTTTTCTCTTGAGTTACACATCTTTCACAACCGTAAAGCCCTGCTTTATACATCCTTAATTTAACGCACCTTCCAATTTTTCTCTTACCCACTATGGGTATGTTGTAGATTTGGTAGGAAGTATTATTAGCTTTTATAATACTTTTGTTGACCACATCATCAATTTTCCCATTTCTGCTAAATATAACACCAATAATAACATCACTGCTAATTATATTGATTGCTTGAGATTTCTTTACCAGATTTAGTACTGTATTTTTATTCGTATTGATGTAGAGCCCTTCTCTTCTCATTACATTTTTACCATAGCTTGTTGTAGTTTCTGTTAATATTCAGCAGCCAGGGCTATGCTATCTGCGTACAATAAAGCTGAAAATTAACATCCCTCAAACTCCAGATTTTGTGTATTTCGTCCTTGAGATTTACGAACAGTAAATTAAATAGACTATCATCCTGCTTTACTTGCTGTTTCATGGTAAAATGTCTGGATTCACCCTCATTGTTTCTAACATTTCAGTTTTTTTTTCCTTCAATCAAAACAACAACAAAATGTGACGGTAACTTAAAAATGTTAATAACATATATTCAAATTATGGTCCAACCTCAAGATAGAGCAAGTTTAGTTTAATATTTCGACAGGGTAGGCCGGAAAAATAGAATAGCAGAATAAAAGAATTAGAGTCAGTATATTTTTGATTATTATAAATATTAACAGTATAAGAATATTAGATATTTAAGAATAATGTTGTTCAATAGCAACAATAAAATATTTCTAAAAAAAATCTAAACACTAGGAGCGGATACTCACTTTTGCGTACTTTTTCTGTAAACGTCGGCGAAAAATTTGCCGACACGGTCGAGACAGATGAAATACGTGATGAAGCGATTAAAACTTAGGGCGCGTGTTGAAACCAAACACCTTGTCAAGGATAACATAAAACAGAACATTCTTAGGAAAAAAGAAACTAAAGTGTAAAATAATTTTTTTATGTACAAATTAGAAAGATGTTATTTCAGAAATACTATGTTGGTAAAAAAATGAAAATGATGGAAGAATCAAGCCTTGAAGACGACGGTATAGTACTAGTTAAAGAATATTATATTCTGCCACCTCTGACCTGAAACTCATAAATCACACACGCGCCGTTTAACAGCATTATTTTCTTATCAAACATTTCTGCTTCGGATGGAACGTTAAGTGGATCTGAAAACTCACAATGCATTGGATTAAAGATTGTACTCTACAAGGACACTCAATTCCTTAACATGAAATACAAAGTTTTAATGTTTATATCAAAAATATTTAAATATATTTTTTATATAAATAAAGTTTGTCATAACGAAAAACATCGTATTTTACAACAAAATTCGGACCATTTTCCTCATAATCGGTTTTTCTGGTACATCTTAGCACAGAAACACACCATCATTCTAAATCACCTCTACTCCTTTCAACTCTTTTCTTAAAAATTTACCTGATCATTCAAACGTTATTATTATCATACTTTTTAACAATATACCACTACAAACCAATAATGGCCCTCTCATCAGTAAATTGTTGAGAATGTACTGTTCCAATGCCAAGGAGTTGTCCGAGATTGCGTTCGACTGTCAGTTTTTTCAAGATTAAGAGTACCCACATTATAGAGGCTGGGTGAGTCCAAAGAAGATCTCTATATCCTAGAGGGTCCATCCTGTTATCAATATTTAATGTTCAAATTAACAAATAATGTTTATAATAATGTGTGCCTTATCAGTTTTTGCTGTCATCAGAAAGCCGATTTTAACTTTTGTTTGCGACATTTTTTAGTTAATGGATAGTATCAAACCTTACCTTTCCAAAATTCCTATAAAAATCATAAAAAAGTAAGTGAACCTCATGTTTCATAAACGGACAAACATGTTTTTATAATGAGTTGACGCACTAAAGGTCATTTCTAACTTGACTGCATAACAAAACGTTTATAGAACAGAAAACATGGATCTGTAAACCTATATTGTAACACCCCCTAAAAAAATAATTATAGTAATTGAAAAATATCTTTCAGAGGAAAATCTCTATAATAGCGAAATCATTTAAAGAAATATTTTAAGACAGAAAAAAGAGCATAAAGTCGACGGATATATCAGAGATATGTATATATATATATATATATATATATATATATATATATATATATATATATATATATATATATATATATATAAGGATAGTTTGAAATACAGTGGAACGTCGATTACCCGCACTAAGTGTCAGGGGTGGTTCGGATAATCAAAAATTCAGATAATCGAAATTCACTAAAAAATAAATACCAACCAAATGAATAAGAAGAGATTCAGAGAAACAAATGAAATCACCTAATTAGGTTTATAGTTCTTAGTAAACAAATATGTATTGAAGTATAAGTTCGTTTTTATTTCCTGTTTCCGAGAAATTATTAGGAACATTATTGACGTTTATGGAAAAAATCATTTTATTTTTCGTCAATTTTAATTTAAAATAACAATAATTCTAACAATATAAAAATGTAAATGTATGATCTGATCTAATTAATTAAAGTTGGAGTTAGATTTGAGAAAAAACGTGAAAAAACAGTGTCATTAATTGAACTTCCGGATAACTGACGTTTGGATAATCGACGCTCCACGGTATAGTTAAGAGAGTAGAGTAGTCAGTATGCTAGTTCATATGTAAGAAAGAAATCGTTGGGGGTGCAGTCAATAAAAACACCTTAATAAGTGTAACTTATTTATTGTGTGCCGACGTTTCGGCCTACAATGTAGGCCATCTTCAGGGCTAGGAGAGAGAAACAAACAGAAAAACATATAAAAAAACCTTGCAGTAACAAAAATATGGTGACAAGTAATGTGGAAATTAAAATAGTGACTAGATATGATGAAATCGTGAATAGATATGATAGTTAAAGATAATGAATATAAAAGTGGTTACAGAATATAATGAAATTAAAATAGTGACAGATAATAATAAAATTAAGATGATGAACAGAAATTAAAATAGTGACAGATATAATAATTAAAGAATACGAATAGAAAATACAGAAAATAAATGTACAGAAAGGATAAAGTGTAAACATAATATAAAGGGAAAGAAAAGTTGAAGTTACAGTCAACCAATTCTTCTCTAACATGCTACTTCGTTAGTCCACAGTTCGGATCAGAAAGTCTTCTTTGTACATCTTGTAATATTATCCAATTTGACAATAATAGATTTTCTTCTTCCAAGTCAAATCTCTGTTTGGTAACAGGGGCCCGAATAGGAACTTCAACCCTGATGGATTTCGCTGATCTCTCTTTCTCTGCAGAAATTCATATTTTAGACACAATATCATTTTGCTTTAAATTATATATTTCTAGAATTTTAATGTTTTTCTTTCACATAGCATAAGCCGAGAAAATTAGTGTTAGAAAGGGGAGCGTTATAACAAAGCGTTAAGGTGCATCACCATTTTTAAAAAGTAAATTAAATTTATGAAATTTAACATGAAATAAATTAGAGAAAGTAAAAACAAATTAAAAATACTATGTTAAATAAATTTAAGAAAGTTCCTAAGTTGAAAGCAGTACAAAAAACATAAATACAGAAAAACAGAGAGTAATAGAATATTAGTAAAAAAAATATCAACAACTTCATCTATAATTCTTCGACGTGTCCGTTATTTCTTGTCCACGAAAAACCACGACGTGACCAATGTTCGTTCTTTATTTCCTGGAGCTCAAATTCCCTACAGCTGTCAATTTCACTCTTGGTATAGCTGGCAGGTCGTGTTCGGAGCACAGAGCCCTCGAAGGCTATTGGAAGGCCTGCCAACTGCTAATAAAAGTGAGACAGAGGAATTAGCTCGTAAATTACGGAGAACAATGTTGGTACACCTGACACCTTGGGAAGTTCATGGGACCTGGGTCAGATCATGTAACTCACTTACATCATACTCGAATATCCATTACATCTATCTTCTTTTTAGTACTGGCTTATTTATATATTACTTGTTTTTGCAACTAATTTTTTTTATCCAAAATTAAAACCTTTACGACCAATTCATAACAAATAATTAGTTTAAAAATTAAAATATTTAATTAAGTTTTTTGGTACCCACCATTTTTTATTAATAATAGTCTGTATCGATAACTATTAATACACACGGGAGCGGAGTGGCTCAGTGGTAGAGCACTGAGTTGCCATGCCGGAAATCCTGGTTCAAATTCCGCTGTAGGCTATGATTTTTATTTAATCTGTTTGCAGTGGGAGATGGATCACATGGGATCTAGGACCCTCCTGGGGCCCACCCAGCCTCTATAAAATATTATAAAAATAGGGTACCCAAAATAAGGGGGAAAAATCTGGCGGTTGAGCGTGACCTAGGACAAGTCACCTCCTTGCAGAACCGTTGTCCATGAAACAGTACAGTCTCTACCATGTACTGAACCCCAGACCCTTCATGGGTTGTAGTGGTACAGGTTTTTTTTTTTTATAAATAACGATTTTTTTAATAACTGTAAGTACTACAGTATAATGTACAACTGCCAAGCATGAATGGTACTAGTTTCAGTACCTATTTTAAAAATGATGTTGATTATCCTACTTTTATATACAATTAAGAAAACTACCAACAACAACAATTCAGTTACTGCTTTTATATTTTCCATTATTTGAAAGATTAAAGCCACACAGATTATTCTATTCACTATAGTATTTTTTTTTTTAGTATTTATAGAGAAAAAAGTGGTCTAGGAAGGATATTAGGGATAAAATATTTATTGAAAACTGACAATTACTAGCCAAGTTGAATGTCTTCTTCTTCAAGGCTGAATAAATAAGATATAAAAATATTTAAGCCGTCCTTCGGAAGGGACGTTAAACGGGGGTCCCGATCCTGTACGATGTCAGGTACTCGTTAAAAATCCCTATCCTAATTAAACCTGGGTCCGCAAAATTTAGAGCTCCCACTGTACCATCGTCCAATTAGCCATAGTGGCATAAAGTTACGGTAAATGAGCAAACAAACAAAGTAATTAAAACTGAAATTATTGAATTCATTAACAAAATAATAACAAAAAAATCATGCTTGTGATTTTTATTTATCTTATTAATTTCAACTATTTCAGATTTGAAATGTCTGTCTATTTAGCCCTAAAGAAAACATGTAATGTATATTGACCCGTCAATTTCTAGTAAATAGTTAGGGATTTTTCGACCTCTAGCGCACCAATTTCTACTGTATATTCATAGGGCCAAATAATAATTAGTCAAAATTTTTATTTTATAGTTTAAACTTGTTAATTAAAGGCAAAGATTTGCATAGAAATACTTTAATCCTATTTCGATCAAGAAATTAAAAAAATGTAATCCATTCATGAGACAGTGACAAAGAAATCGAAAGGCGACTAGTATTCAACAAATTTATTTATTTTATAGATGACTCTAAGGATAATCTGGTGTAGTTTTATTTGTTTGAACGCTAGTGTGCACTAAAATGATCCACCAAGATCTGTTATAAAGCAACCGGTAGCCATGAACAGTGGAAACCATGAAAACTATATTTCGTAGCAACGTTAGGTTGGGTGAAACTCTCTCTCACAAAAAAGATAAACATCTTCAAGAAGTCTACATCGGGCGTAGTTATATCTTCATGGCTATAGCACTACGTGGGAAGGAAAATTATTTATTTGTGATAAATAATTGCCTACTGTTTGTATCCGATTGTAATATTTGACATTAAATTAGATTAATTTCAATTCATTGTGATTTATAAAGTGAAATCCTCCGAGAAATGACGTCTAATTATGAAACACTTTTTAACTGATAAATGATAGATATTTATATTCAATTGAACAGTTCATGAAATGTTGAACTAACTATTGGAACAATAATAGAGTGATTTATCTGCCAGAGGTTCGGGATACGATCTGAAATTAGGAGGATAATTAGAAAGTAATTAAAGTTATCGATGATGGAGGAGTCTAGAGGAGTATTAACAGATCTTGGAGGACACAATGATCCTTTGTGCCCAATATTAGGTCTCGGCTATTGTCGGCTTTAGCGGTAAACACTGTCCTGTATCTGTACTCTCAGCTCTCTCTCACTCTCTCTCTCTCTCTCTCTCTCTCTCTCTCTCTCTCTCTCTCTCTCTCTATCTCCGGGAAATGGCTTCTCTGTCTCTTCGGAAAGAGGGTATTCTGCCAGGGTTGGTAAATATAAAAGAGATGAAGACCCTAAGTCAATTTGAAGAGACTCAGAGTCACTTGTTAGGGTTTAATGAAGGCCATGTTCCAAGTCACTAATTACAGAATATTGTAATGTAATTAAGCGGCACAATGGAGACCAAAATGTCAAGTTAACGAGCTGACTAAAATTCTTTTCTTATGATTTTAAATTTCTCTGAAGTTCGAATATGATTCCCTTTCGATTGCCAACTTTCTGCCCATTGTTAACGGATGGAAAAGCTATAATCGCAAACATCAAGTCAGAGATATGAATCAAAAGCATATTAAAAAGAGTCATTATATTTAACTAGGGGAGCAGAGTGGCTCAGCGTAGAGCACTGAGAGGAGATGCCGAAAATCCTAGTTCAAATCCCGCTCCTGGCAAGACTTTTATTTTGTCTGTCAGCAGCTGGAGATGGATCATATAGGATATAGGATTATCCATTTTTTTGCACTTTAATAAAGGTGTTCCTATTCTGTCACGAAATAAAAAAGACACAATGGGAAGACTTACTGATTGTTAACTAGTTTTGAACCAGAACATCATGGCATACAGAGGATGAAAATGGTTTGGATATGTTT
Source organism: Arma custos (assembly GCA_037127475.1). Classification (NCBI taxonomy): domain Eukaryota; kingdom Metazoa; phylum Arthropoda; class Insecta; order Hemiptera; family Pentatomidae; genus Arma; species Arma custos. The sequence continues at coordinate 208,394,458 of CM073759.1, read as the reverse complement.
GTCTAACGGATCAAATCAGAGAAACCAGAATCAATGACACAGGAAGCTATACAGGTAGGAGATCACATATACGGCTATAATTCTTCTGCCTGGAATATTCCGAGATGATGGACCTCAAACAGAGGCTCTTAACTCTTGCAGAAATTCGGAGTAATGTGAGGTACTTAGTTCAATTTCTTTGAGATACTTCACTTAACTATGAATTTTAAATGATATCAAACATCCCGAAAGACGGATTTCATTAAAATGCGAGTTACCTAACAAAGGAAAAAAACAAAAATAGGATCTATAGAAAAAAAATAAAGTAATTTAAATCTCAAACTAATAATAATAATAATAAGATATTATTTTATATTTTTAAATGTAAAATATAATGTAAAAAATATTGCACCATTAGGTTTAACTCTAATCAACATTAAAAAGTTTTCTTTCCGAAGGTAAATAGAAGGAAATCAAACGTTCCACCAACTTCCAGAAGTGAATCTGATACGACAAGCAGCAAAAGAGGCACTCTTTCTGTCTGTCTGGGAGTTCCGGTAAAACAAAATATCTACAAGTAATGGCAGGACATACGAGACAGAAGTTCTGCAAGGAGAAACCTTAACTTATAAAGAGAGAAGTAAAACTTGGTAACTCCTCTAGCCTCGACATCCGCAGAGAGAAGTGGTCTTTACACTATTCAGAATTAAAACTAGGTTATATAAACACTCAATTAATATAATTGTTTATTCCATAAGAGAAATAACACTAAAAGTGAAATAAAATTTTAATTATTAACTGTTAAGAAATTACTATCGTTAAATCTCACATTTAGATGAAATCGTTTTTAGCAGTTATTATTTGGGATAATCGTAGTGAATTTGAACTGAATAGAATACATTTTTAATAGAGTGGCGTTTTTTATTCATTTAGCGTCACTTTATTCTGATTTATCTAATCGGACGATGCTACAGTGGGAGTTCTAAACTTTGCTTATCCAGGTGTATGTATTTAGGGTAGGGATCTTTAAAGAGTACCTGACATCGTACACATTCTTCAACCCCGATTGACATTATTTCCGAAGATGTGATCATGCGATTAGGCTAAAAGCCTACTATTCTTAAGATTCCGGGTTGACGCCCCGGCATGTGGGCCTTATACTATTTTAAAAAATTCAAAAATCTTTCGTAATACCGTCCTTCAGAGGGAACTTAAATTGCGGTCCTTGAGCATGCACGGTGACAAGTACTCATTAAAGATCCTAATTTTAGCTGTAAAGGCAAATTTTAAAGTCGTCCAATTAACCATAGAAGTATAAGTACATTGTATTTTCCAACTTCCGTTTAGGCAGTTTCTCTTCATTTTTGTATAAGAATTATATGTAATATTAGTTTAAAAAATCAAATTAAATTTTGTATAAGAAATTGGAGATGGAATCGTGTAACTCAGATTACTCTAGTCATATACCAACTTTAAAAGTTCACTTCAACTTAAATTCTCTCGTTCTAATACTGATTAATGGAGAGTGAACTGCCTTAGTAAATGACTAATGCTCCGTGCCGGGATCAGATACACTTACCACCGTTGTACTCAACTACACAGTCAAGTTCTCCAGGCTTCCAAACCGCTCAAGTGTTACTAACTGCTCTCGGCTATAACTTTAGAGATCGGATCTATGGGCGTATAGAAGTTAATGCGCTGAATATCGATACATTGCATTACATGTCATATATGAATAAAGTATAATCTTTAAGAATTCTTATTTTCGGTAAGGGATATTGTCCGGGTGGAGGCTAAAGAAATAATACCTTAAATATGTGAAAAGTACGTATTGAAATTTACAACTGTATAATAATAATAATCCACCAGATAACTAGAATGAAGATATATTATGGCCTGAGATAAAGGCAAGTAGAGGAACTAATCACTAACAGTACTCGCCTAGGAGGATTATCAGGAATTGAATATGTAGGAAGGTATGGAATTAATGGGTTTGAGTGGGAATATGGAATTGAATATATAGCAATAGTTTATTATAGTTTTTGTTCTTTATATGCAACATTTTAATACACTCCTATATCTTCATAAGTTCGAATCCTAACAGCGTTGTTATTTTTTTTTTTTAGATTTAGATTAAAAAAGGAGCCTACCTTAAATTATGATGATTATAAAATAAAAATGGCTCCTTTTTTAAAATAAATTTAAAAAAAAAAATTCTAGAAATTTACATCTGCATGAAATAACACACGTAAGCATTATGAATGCCATATAATTGTACGCTAATAAGGCAAATAGTGATATATGTGATATTATCTGAAACACTAGAACTACCTAAGTAAATATGGTAAGGGGTCTAGGGCAGGTAGCTTAAAATGTCCCTTAGGGTTTATTACTTTTACTAAGATGAGGGCAGTTGTTGGCAAGGAGCGGTCAATTCAAGGTGCAAGGAACAGGATGAAGAATGTCGAGAAATAACCAGTCACATATGGCGTCCTCCTTTCTTTATAAGTAGTAATCTTGTAACCATGATCAGCACAAATAAATATAATGTTATTCAATAATTATTATTATTTATTAGGGCACAATATGAAATGGAAGAATGTGGGTTCTTGGGTTTTTGGGGGTATATGTAGGGAAACCTATGAGTGTTTTATGCAGTACCTGATAGGACATCAGAAACTCTTCCAAATTGTATAAAAGCTACAATAAAGCCAGGAAAATCGATAATTTTGGATTGCTGGAAGGCGTATAAAGAGTTAGGAGAAATATTACATTCATTGGTTATGTGCATCTTACTGTCAATCATTCAACAAAATTTGTCGACCCCTACAACAGGAGCCATCACAAAATCAATAGAATTTCTCTGGGCGAAAGGCAAAATGAGGAATAGAAAAGAGTGTGGAACAAGGATGCAACTTTTAGATTCCTATTTGTGTGAGTTTTTATAGAGTCAGAGGAACAATAACAACAATTTATTTCTACAAATAATTGACGAATTTAGTTTTTGTTTTTGTATTAATTTAAAATATATATTTCATTAACCTCTATTCTTGTTTACCTAATCATATGTTAATTAAAGCGATTACTTTTAAAGTAACTGGCAGGCTTAATCTGAATAATACCCTTTTTCTTTTTCGTATTGGCTTACTAAGGACCTCTTCGTTCCAGCTATCTTTAAAGTACTCCCACATTCGTCAACGGTGCTGCTCCCATTTTTCCTTCTGTCCATCTCTTTCCCATCTTCAGCTTTGGCTTTCCTAGAAAACCCTCACGTTTCATCCTGAGACGGTTGCTTTCCAAGACATCCTCGCAGCTAATCCCCATCTCCTGTAAATCTCTTTCCACCTCTTGGAACCAGGCAGGTTTGGTCTTCTTTTCCTTTAACTATGTAAACATACAGTTCACCAATCTTGTTGGTTTCATTCTTAAAAGGGAAAAGGTGGCATTAGAATGATATTCTCCTTTTCCTCTTAACATCCGATATTTTCGGAACATGAATGTACTGTTATGTCATAGTCTGTTATTCAACTAGGTCTTTAATTGGGCCAAGAGTTGAAAAATGAACAATATAAAGAGAAAAAAAATTTTCTCGTGGGAACCGGGTTCGAAATAATATTCGTTTCGAATGGGTTAAAAAATGTACATACAGTTTCTAAGAAAAATGCCTTAATCTTTTTTCGATGCATTTTTTTATTGAAATAACCGTCTTAAAATCGGGATATAAGAATAATATTTATTTATTTTTACACCTATAAATTTCATTTGCGTTCAAAAATAGTGAAATAATTTGTGTAACGGCTTAAAGAAGTCAGGAACAATGACCTTGTTTATTATAAATTATGTTTGCAATTTATAATAATATTTATAATTTAACTGATTGAGCATGACAAAGACTAAAAAATGTAGTCATTTCTTGATCCATTGCTAGGAGATCCCGATAAAATATTACATCGATAAGAAGTTTGTTTTTTAATAACGATATGTATTATACACAAACATGCATGAAAAAGAAATAAAATTTGTTACTGTTGAAATATTAGATTATAATTGTTTGAAAATATCCCATATAGTAGCTCAGTTTTCAGATTTAAATTTTCCAACTGATAAATGAATGATGTGTTGAAATGTGTTAAAAACAAGTTATCTTAGTTGATATTGTTTGTATTTTTGTTTCATTATTTGCTTTCTTTTTCTTTTTCTACTTGACAATGTATTTGCATACATATGTAATTATCTATTGTTTCTCTCTCTATAATTAATTTAATCTTATTTCTATGTTATGTTTTTATTTCCTGTACTCTGTTTTTTTTTGCTTTATTCTTTAAATGTTATCACTGGAGGTAATACGCAATTTTTTCTCATTAATTAAATTAATGATAATTAATTAATTAAATCTTTCTTATCTGTTAATTAATTTATACTAATTAAAGGTAATCACATCATACTCTAAGACATCATAATACCCTGTATATAAACCTGTATTGTTATTCTAAAGGGATTTGCCCCAGAATCAATAAAGACTTTATTATTATTATTATTTTTTGTATTTGATTTCACACAATCGTGGGTTCAAAACAAAGATGGAGAACAAGTCCAACCATCTGCTGTTACTATTTTCTGTTTTTAATTTCTCTTCTTTAAACTTTCATAAATTTTCTGACGATTATAGCTGTGTCTAGGAGAACTGCCTTTTGAGCCTCTATGAGAAACTCAAGCGGAAGTCCCAGATTCTAAGTGCTCCCTACCGTGGATTTTGGAACCAATCCATTCGTGGAATTATAATAAGTGCAGCAGCTAGTTCCTGATATTTTTGAAGTTTCTCTCCCACCGAAGAACTGACATTAATGTCATTAGGAATTGCAATGTCAATTACAGTTCCTTTTCTGTCTCTCATCTTTATAAGGAGGATATCTGGTTTATTATGACGCACGGTATGGTCTGTTATAATGGATTCATCCCAATATAGCATAAGGGGACCTTTTGTAGAAATCTAATTGGTTGATACTTATAATATGGCGTCTTACTACCGAGTAGGTTGTATTTCACTGCCTGGGCTTGATGCAAAGTTTTCGCCACATTGTTATGCCTCTGGAGATACTCGGTACCACCCAACACTCCGCATCCTCCAGTGATATGTTGGATTAATTCCAGCATTGCCGAGCATAGTCGATAATTATTATTATTATTATTATATGATGGCCCTGGAAAAAGAATACAGCCTAAGGGTCTACGAATAAATTTTGATAAGACCGAATACCTGGCAGTGAACTGCAGAGAAGCCACAGACCTTCATATTAGAGGGGAAAATATGCAAAAGGGTGGACTCCTTCAAGTACTTAGGGTGAACAATAGATAAGAACGGTAAGTCGGAATCCGAAATTAGGAGGAGAGTTGGCCTGGCAAGAAAGGTGACTAGAATGTTGCACCCAGTTCTTTGGAACACAGTCATCTCCACGGACAAAAAAAGGCGTATTTTCAGAAGAATTGTTGAGTCCTCCCTCAGTTAGGCCTCAGATACCTGGACACAACCCGGTACTCTACTCCAGATTAAAATCTGCAGAGATGGACATTTTTGGAGGAGATGCCTGAGGATCGAGTCAGCCTGGATATAGTCAGAAATGAAGATGTTAGAGAGTTATTATTATATAATGAAATGAGCAATACGCTTTTATTTTATCTATTATTAATTGATTTATAGAATGGAAAAATTATAATTTTTTCTAAAGTAACTTCATAACTTCATACACAAATTCTTATTTTTGATGCACAGAAGCTAGCTTGAGCATTCTATTAATACATTGAAGCCCGGGAATGAGATTTCTAGTTTTAATTAGACATTTGTTGGTGATTGGGAAGGAGAAATCTCGTTTTGGTGATAAGCTTCGGTCACATAGTAAATTGATATTATAATAAAAAAATATATAAAAACCTTTACGACTACAACCGTTGAACAGGTCTGGGATTCAGTACATGGTAGAGACTGTACTGTTCATTTCATGGACAACGTTCTGCAAGGAGGTGAGATATTATAATATATATGATAAAAAAAAGTAAAAAATTTTATTTTCATTTTATTTTATATATTTTTTTATCTGATATTATAATATTTATGATAAGGATTATATTGATATATAATAAAATCACCGGTCTTATAGTAAATTTCAGCAAAACATTAGGGGACGGCAATGTGTTAAGAACCAACTCCGTAAGAGACATGCCATGAATATTTGAAGAGTTTTTGATGGAAGTGTTGTTTTGTTGCGAAGGTGTTTTACGAACTCGCAGCTTGCCTAATTAGCACCTCTCCTTTGATGCCCAGCTCTCAGCATTTAACATCCCTCAAAGCTAATAGCTACAAACACTACTATATCGTTCCTACTGCCTCTTTTAATTTAAAAAATGTAAATAAGTCTTGTTTATTATTTAAACATAGTCTTACGAATTTGTAGATAGTTTGTTAAAATTCCATCACTTAAGGTTATTTCAAAGCTCTACATGGTTATTTGTAATATAGTGAAAAATATTGTGAAAATTGCATGTACTCCATTCCCTTACAAGTGAATTTTAAATAAATTCATGAAAAATTTTAAATGAGAAACGTATATCGTGAGAGCTTGGGATCCATTACATTACAGGCACCAGCTTTACTTGGTATTTATTTTACATGCACTATGTTATACCTCTCATATCGCAACAATAATATTGACATAGATTCACCATAATAATAATAGTGGTATAGATATACCATGTTAAATAATATATACATAATATATACTTTAATAATCATTCGTTAGTCGTATAAGTATGGAGTTGAAAATGGTCCGGCTGGAGGTAATAAAATAGTTCCTTAGATACTTTTATGATAATCCAATATATATTTTATTTTATTTATAGTAATAACTTAATTTAATATTATGTTTAAAGTATATAATATTTTTTTTTATATTTAACTAATCATTAGGTATAAAGGGATGTGTGTTCTGATCTCCACCTCGGTAATATTCTTCTCAATATATTTTAAATATGTTGACCATCTGAGAAGCATAATGTAGTAATAATGACTTGATATAATGGATGTAATATAAATATCAATATATCAATCATTTAAGAGATGTAGTGTAACACCACTATACGTTAAATTATAATGTCTAAATAATATTGCCAATGAATTAATACAGTATAATATTTACTGGGCAAAGTGGATTACAGAGATTTTTAAGTTGTAAGTCATTCTGCGATATTTTTTAGTTGAATTTGCGTCAAAGTATAATTTTAGGCGTCTAAGTATATATTTTGTCGCATTAAATTCTATGTGATATTGATTACTTTTAGCAAGATCTATGCAGCCAGCCCCGATGAATAAGTGGTGTTACGGCCGCTCTGCTTGTAATAATAAATAATTGTATGTCCATGTATGTAAATTATTTTTTGTCAGTACCTTCTTCCGTTTTCAGACAGTATTTGCCTTGTTTTGAGTTCTTCACCTATCTTAAAACCCTTTTAGCTTTTCAGCATTCATCGATGACTCGAATTCCTCAGAGTATACACCCATCATGTGTAGTTAATTCTTGTATTTCTCTGAAGTAAGGTAGATGTTCATCGAATTTTCCAGGCCAACCAGTTAGTATAAAGTTATGAACTTTTGTATGGTCGTATTGTCTTAAGCTTTGGTTTTTTTTTTAAAACTCACTTGAGTATTCAGTTTCCTGCAACAACAATAACCTCCATATCTTGTAAATATTTTTCCACCTCTTCGAACCAGGTAGGTTTGGTTTTCTTTTCGTCAAAATAAGTAAATATCTAGTCTCTCAAAGTTGTGGTTTTCATCTTAACTTAAATAAAATGCAATTCTTCGTTATGCCGCAGTCTGTAGTCACCTTGGTCTATGAATGGGCCAAGTAATTTCCTCGAGATCTTTCCCTCTTTACATGTTGGATTCTTGTATTACTGTTGTATATTATAGTAATTTAAAAAATATACATCAATTTTCGCTGTGAGAAGATGGTGGTGAGCGGAATTATGGTTCAATTACAATTAAGTCCCAATTACCAAATGAAAGGTTTTAAAAAAGGATCAGTATATTCCATGTTATTAGTTTCTTTGTGACGCTCTCTCTTTTAACATTGATCATAAAGGATAGTGATGCTGGAACTACTCTACAATACTTAGGTATTTTATGCGACATCTCATAAAATTATATCTGGATCCCTACGAGTTCTTGTAAATGACAGATGCAGACCATGAATACAGATGACAGATACCCCCGAAAACTAACGAAGGAACCATATGTTTCCAATCGTTCCTGAATTAGTCAGATCAGCTGTTACCGAGGCCAGGACAAAGACTAATGGCCAACATCCCCAACACCACTCTCAACTATTGTCGTGAGCCACGTGTTCCAACATCGTAAATATCAATTTATAACCGTTGTCAATGTCCTGAAGGACGCTATGTTTCAAAGGCTCTGCCGCAGGTGATATAAAAAAAAATTAAACCACGAAAAGTATAACTTCATCAATAAAATGGAGTTTTAAATAATATTCTTAATTTTAAATATTACAATAAGTGAGAAGAAATATGATGGCTTCTGAGAATTCCATAATTTGGACGATCTTACAGATTTGGGTTGGGATAGTCATCGGTCGGCAGAAGTTTTTAAACAGTGATTGACAATATCGGCATCGAACATTGGGTTTGTTAAGCATTGTTTTGCTATTATTATTAATATCCTGTTCTTTTTCTCGGTTTCTGCCGGAGAATGACCTACCCGGACATAAATCAAGGGTTAGAGAATTAATTAGAAATATTCATAATTTTTCGAACAATACTCGCAGTTCCGACCGCTTTTTGCATTTCATCCAGAATATTGGAATTAAGGTCCAATTCCTTTATGTTGCTTAATGCCATTTCCGGAATCAGTCCAATCGTGGATATAACCAATGGCAAAACGTTTGCTTTATCAACCTTGTATAACTGCTTCACTTCCTCTGCCAGGTCCTGATATTTCCTAATTTTTTCGGCGACCACCTTGTGGAGGTTATCATCTGCCGGTACTCCTATTTCAATTATATTTACACATTTTTCTTCTTTTAGAATCAGCAAAATTTGCTTTTGTGTGCCTCAAAAGGCCTGCTTAGAGGAACTCTGTGTTCAGTTATGATGGCCTAGTTCCAATAAAGCTTGACGTGCCCTTTATCAATTTTTTGTTGAGGGCTGTATCTGTAATATGGGTAAGTCTTGTCCGCAATATTGAATTTCATATCCAATTTTTGCCACACTTTTGTGTCTCAGAAAATACTCCTTGCCAGCAAGAACCTGACACCCGGATGTAATATGCTGGAATGATTCTGTGGTTGTTTTGCACAGTCGCACATATCTGAAATGACTTCTCCACATATGCAGCGCCTCCATAGGCGAAGACCTTCGTAGCAATCACCTGGTCCTGAATGGCTAAAACAAAACCTTCGGTTTCAGGAAATAATGCCCCTTTATGTAGCCACATTAGTGATGTTTCCTTGCGAACCCCTTCTACCACCAGCCTATGATAAAACCTTCCGTGGAGCTGTTTAGATTTCCACTCATTAAGAAGGTTTTCTTGATTAACAGGTGTGGAAAAGTTAACACTTCGTAAGTTTAGAGCAGTGTATTTGTGGTCCAATGACACAATTGTTGAAATGACTCTTGAAGAGTCATTGCTCCTAAATTAGTTACGAAGTTGTTCTTCCTCTCGCCGGCATGCTTTTCGCAAGTTTGATAAGCCTCGCCCTCCTACTTTTCGTGGAAGATACATCCTTACAACAAATGATTTAGGGTGCTGTTTTCTCGATTGCACTAATGGTACTCTTAGATACGAGTTCATAGCATCTAGGTCTGTATCGGTCCGTTTTATAACTTCAAAGCAGTAAGACAATGCTGGTATTGCAAAGGTATTCAGTGCTATTATAATATTCTTCCCCGAAAGGTACGTTCCAAGCACTGTTTTTACTCGCTGTTTTAATTTATCTTGGAATACCTTTTTTATGTCCATCTTAAATTTCAGAAGCTGGTGTATTCCTAGGTATTTGTATGAGTCATTTTTGTTGAGGCTGTTAATTACTGAATTATTTGATAATACCAAATTACTTGACTCTTTTATTTTACCCTTCTTAATATGGAGTACCACACATTTGTCTACTCCCATTTTAATATAAGTATCTTTCATTTTCATATCGTTTTCATTATTGGCATACAATTTTACATCGTTCATGTAAAGAGAATGACAAACTATTGTTTCCTGGGACAAATTATAGCCATTGCCTGATGAATTTAATAAAAAGCTTAATGGGTCGATCGCCAAGCATAACCAGAGAGGACTCAGAGAGACACCTTGGCAAATTCCTCTACTTATTGTTATTTTTTCGCTAGATAATGGTGCTTTACTACCAAACAAGTTAAGCAATACTTTCCAAAGCTTCATTAGGCGCTCTAACAGACCAATTATGGTTTTGTCAATCTTATGTATATTTAGTCCTTCTAGAAACCAGTCATGGGGCACTGAGTCATACGCTTTTTGGTAGTCAATCCACGCTCTGGATATGTTACGCTGTCTGCATTTTACTTTTGAAACTATGTAACTATCAATGGCAAGCAATTCTTTGTATCCCTTTGCTTTTTCTCTTGTTCCTAACTGTTCATCAGCTATTAATTTATGTTCCGTCTAATGAGTTTTAGCTTATTATTGATCACTGTTGTTAAAAACTTGTATTGTTCATTTAGATATACAATCGGTCTAATTATATATAATAAAATCTAAATCCTTAGGTACAGAAATCTTTAGGAATGTCAACTTTATTGCTCAATAGTTTTTGAAAGTAAACTGACAGTGGTAGGTAGGCACTTTTAATGTTTTTCAGCCAATAATTATGCAGTTTATCAGATCCAGTTGCTTTCCAATTTCGCATCTTATTCAGATCCTCAGCTATGTCCTGTATTGTGATAACTGGCATCATCGGTACATCACTCAGGGTATCCTGCACCTCCCTAAGCCATCCTCCACCTCCTTAAGCCATCCTGCATCCTTATACGATTTAACACTACTCCATATATTTTTCCAATGATCGATCATAAGCACATTGCTTGGATAACTGTAATTGTTACTTGCCTGAAGTTTTTGGGAGGACGATTGTCTATAATAAGGTTTTTCTATCTTTGTCAAAGTTTCGTTTTGTTTTCTCCTTTCAGCGACCTCAGTATATCTCCTCACCCTGTTCGCGCAGACTACCAATTTTTGTTTCAAGTTATCGATGAGTTTTGTCAATTCCTGATTCATTTCGGATACTTGCACCCCTCCAATATGTGTGACAATAATTTCATCTATATTCGTTTTCATTTTGATTGAAGCTTTCTGTGGACTCCTTAAGAAATTTGAATTATTATTATTATTATTCTTAATTTTTCTCACAGATTTCTCTGGCACCAAATTCACATCCTGTAATTCAAAATTCAAGGGAAGTCTAAATTTATTACTAATTTAAGAATTTTCTAACAATTCTGCAGGTGTCCAACAGAACTGTTATTATTATTATTAAATTAAAAAAATTAGTCTAACTCAAAATTAACTTTTTCCTTATTTTATAAATGATAAAGCGGTTTTATGAAACAATGAAGTAAATCACTACCTCATAAGTTGATTTATCAGCTATCTCATTTCCTTCACTTCAAGAATGATCCTTGATCCATTTTATTTTTATCGTAAATTTAAAAGCCTAAGTTTACTTAAGACCTTTCTAATTATATTTTCAGTAAGCTCGTCGTGGATATTTATGTGCATAATCGATAATAACAAGATCATGTTACTTGTATGTACGTTCGTATGCATACATACATAAATTGGTTTATACATGAGAGTTTAATTTGTAATTCTCATTCATGTATCATAATAGCCAAGAGCAGTTGACATAGTTTTCTTTTTTGCACAGTTAATTATTTGAAAATAAATTACTTTTTTATAATTTGAGTACTACCAGTGGGTAGTTTCTCTACTTGTCATTCTCATGTCATTATGTTACACGCATTCTATTTACTTGTTGTATAATTGTAATACAGTTGTAAATATCAATAAATAAATTTAAAAAAAAAAAAAAAAACTTTTTTATAATAAAACAGAATAGAAAGAACATTCACCAGATGGCTACAGTAATAATCACTACATCTCTAAAACGTCAATCTAAATAAAAAAAGAATCTTAAGCGGTAAAAAAAATTCAAACGTTTTTGCAATATACCGCGCCCATTAAATTTATTGTGCGGATCGCTTGATTATTTTTTAAAAATTTCATTCGATCTTAATTTGTTATTCCTGAATAGCTTAATGATCTCTTGATGGTGAGGTATTTTGGCCTTGTTGGTGGTGGAATGTTTTTCCTTGTTGGTTGCTGCATTTCGTGGTTAGGATATGTTCTTTTCATTTATTTCATTAATATTAATCTCTCTTTGTCTTGATTATGCCTGAATTAATAATAGAGAATGCCTGAAATACCTGTAATAAATACTAGAGACTTTTTGTTTTTAATTTATTCACTCACGCCTTTATTGATTGAATGTATTCTAGTACTAAAAGTATTTTATCTCTTTTAAAAAGTGTTGCACTTCTATGTTTATTTACCACTTATGCTGCGACTTATTAATTAAAGCATTGAAATAATATGTTTCTTGATAAATTATTTATCTAGGCCAATTTAAATAAGCTAAATTTGATGATTCTTCTAAAATATTTTTTTTCATCCCTTGACACTTTCAGAATACTGTCATGTTTCTTCATTTCCTACTGTCTGTACAACTGTACAACTACAGCTATACAATACAAATTTTGTAGTATTTAACATTTTTATTTTAAAATATATGGTTTAAACGAATTTTAATTTCCGATAGTGGTTAAGGTATTTTTTCTAGTTGAGTTCCAACGCTTAGGCATGATCAAAGACTGAGGCATGATTGCTTACAGTTAATGACCTCGTTAGGTATTCGGTCTTCACAGAGCCCCCTCCCAATGGTGTGGTCCACCCCCCCTCCTAAAGGTCCGCGCTAAAAAGAAGCGATAAAGGGGACCTGGTAAATTGCCGATCAAGGCAGCCCTAGGCGAAATTGGACACGGGCTAAGGCCGACAATGCCCTATTAAGCCGGGCACTTGAGTGCGGTTGTTTATATCCTAAATCTTATTTTGTTCTTACCTTTGTCAGTTCATTTGGATTTCATGAGATCCCTACAGTTTTTTTTTTCTGAAGCTTCCATTGAAGCTAGGGAATACACCGCACATAATAAAGATCTGTACTCCATAAGAAGGTATTGTTTGTATTATATTAACCCTAAAGTACTGGCATAGTTTTTCCTTACTCTAGTACTGAAATTTATAAACGTAGTCATATAAAAAAATTAACATATCTAATCATTTTCTTTTTGTTATTACTTATATGGACCTTCTTGCATTGCCCACGATTAATGAAAATATGAAATTCTATCAAATTCCAACCAGCAAAAAACAAATGAAATCAGGAACAGGAAATGGTAAAAATTAAAAACTAAATGTTATAAAACTTCTGTATTTACTACAAATTAATTAAAATATATTTAATTTTGAATATAAACAATTAAAAAACTATTAATGAAACTATAAATACGTTTAAAAATTAAAATAGTTACTATTTCAAGCAATTGAAACTCAGTTTTCAAGAGCACGCGTGAGAGTTTGTTGTGTTTGTCACAAAAAAAAAGATGTTTTCTTCAATTTTTGGTGGACATATATAACAATGTTTTCGCTAGTTTCTTGGATGTTTTCCCAGGTCATCAAAAGAAGGAGTTATTTATTACTTGTTATTTATAACAAGTCAGTTCGTTCGGTAATTTTGTTTCTGGTTCGCGATTTCGTCGTTCTGGTAATTTCAGAATATTATTTGACGAAGCTTGAACTCACCAGGTTCTGCTTTAGATCACTTGAGTCTATTCATCCTATAAAAACAGTCACTCTCATTTCGAATCATTTCCGTTTCCTCACCAGGATCATTTCAGTGTCTTACAGCTCTGATGCTATATCGAGATCAGTTTCGATGTAGGCCCTTCATCAAGATCTGATTCGAAAATATCAGTATCTTCTTTCACCAAGTTATCTAACCAAAGGCAAATTTCATCATAAAACATCAGATCATCATTCCAAACAATTATTTTTGATGTGCAAGGTTGCGGTTTCATATTCGTAACACAATTAACAAATAATGTATAAATTCGGAAAGAAACAAAAATATACTTTGTATTTTAAAAATACTTATAAATGCATAAGTATAAATAAATATAAATGGCTACTATAACGTTCCAGGGACCTTGCCTCAGTACTTGAGGGTTAACAGTCTTTGTATAATTAATTTTAAATATTACTAGATATCGATTCTAATTACAATCGATTCTTCAAATATAAGAGACGAACTAAAATTCTTACATAATAAAAGATATAAGTGCTTAGACTGTTTGACAAATAACACATACAAGCCAACCTCTTGGGAGATCTTTAAAGAATAAATGAGAACAAGTTCTTAATAACTTGTGGCAGGATGTCAAGAATTGTTTTCTGCGAACTTTAGCTGAAGTTTTTAAGAATTATGACACCTGCTACAAAGAGGTGAACATAGTGGAATACGGAGGTAGTTCTAAGAGCTAAAGAAAATAAAGATGTCTGGAAACATTATGCAATAAAGGGGTTTAGAATAGAGATCGAGTTAAACTTCCGTGGAATTTTTAATACAGTTTAAAAGGGAAGAGGAAAATAGGTTTAAGATATAAAAATGTATCTGAAAAACGGAGTATTTAATTGAGACGGAATGTTATTTTTAAAGTACTATAGAAAATACCGGCATACAAGTTAATAAGCCAAAGTACATTACCTTTTTTTAAGAATTAAATCGTCAGCAATAATTGAACATCAATTGACTGATGTTCATTCAATTGAATGAACCTAATATCATTCTTAAGTAAATTATTAACGTCACTATTTGCAATTAATTCAATTTTGTTTTCGTTGTTTTTTACGAATCGGCCAGCAAGGACCACGCGAATATCACTTAAATCTTCTTCACACCCTCCGCCTTCCTTCTACTCCAATACTCTCTCATCCTCCTGGACAGTTCCTCTCGCTCTTCCTTAGTCCGAATTATACTAATATTATATTAATTCAGTTGAATATAATAATTAACTAATAGTTATCTAAATTTTATTCGTTGTCATCATCTTCCAAAAAAAGTCCACATACCCAAGAAACAAACAGCACAGTCTAACATTCTCAGAAAAATTATTAATGCACCATGGTATATTCCGAATCATACTATACATAACGACATGAACATTTCCATAATAAAATCATATATTCATAACAAATTCATAACATTCCAGTCATCGACACAATATCACTCAAACCCACTCGTCTTCCGGTTTCCTACTCCCTGTTACCTGGACTTGATAAGACAAGATTAAAAAGACATTGGCCAAGAGATCTACTCAACTATTGATATTTTTATTCCAAAACTCGATGATCATGTAGAAAAGCGAAGAGAAAGACACTTCGATCAAATTTGGTGGATGCACAATCGCGCAGGTGCAAATGAAAATTAAATAATAAATAAATAAAATTTTATTAGTATTAAATATTATTATTATATCTAATTATTAAATTATTTAACTTTTTCATATTTTAGGTGCCAGACGGTTCCTTTTTGTAATTATCTGACAGACGTTACATATTATATATATATATATATATATATATATATATATATATATATATATATATATATATATATAATTATACATATTATATATATATATATATATATATATATATATATATATATATATATATAAATAATTTAATAATTAGATATAATAATATTATTTCTAATTATTTAACTTGTTCATATCTTAGGTGCCAGACGGTTCCTTTTTGTAATTATCTGACAGACGTTACATATTATATATATATATAATATCATATGCTATGTTTTAATAACATAAAAATGCTGTATTAATTCTATTTATCAATGAATTATCATAATAATTTATAACGCTATCATAATAAATATTTGTCATTTTATAAATGCTTTATTATGTTCTTTAAGAGGACATTTTATTTTGGGCTGTCATGAAAATTATTATAATATTGCAATTATTATAATATGTATACTCACATATATTGTTAATTTTACTGTCCTAGCATTTTTAGATTGGATTCTTTCCAGAAGTTGATTGTGTGATAACTAATTTACAAACCAGTCAACCTTAATTCCTTAATAGAATTACCAGTATTATAATAATGGATGTATGGTGAAGAATATATATGTGTATATATATATATATATATATATATATATATATATATATATATATATATATATATATACACATTATCTAATTATTAAAAAATATATTTTATATATAATATTCTGGTATACTATCAATGCATAACGTACATCAATGCATATTATCACCGATTCAGGTAAATAGAGAATTGCCATACAGTACTTGCATAAACTAAATTTAAAATTACTTTTATATAAAAATGTGTACCTCTAGGGTTCATCGTTAGGTTGGGGTCTCCCAAGTTTGGCCATCCTCTCAAGCCAGCTGCCGTTCCTTTCTTGTATCTTAATGCCGTCTTCGACTCACACTTTCTGCAGGCATCTTAACCCCTCTTAGGTTCTATTGCTACCTCCTTACGTGACCTGGTTTTGAAACTATCGTTTTCCTTGTTTTGTAAATTCATATGTTTTTTTATAATAAAGTCTGATACCTAGCACGTGTTATTTTTAAAGTTAAACTTATTCTATCGCCCCAAAATTTTTCGTTCATCTATCACATGTCGTATTACACCTGAAGAAGGGGTAAAGTCAAAGGCGCATGACAGGACAGCCAAGGCCAATATGGCGGCGCCCAGTCAGCTGACCGTGTAGCATTTATATTCTCACTTATTCGTGCAAGTATTCCACGGTATTTAGGTGTTTTGATCTGTGCATTAATGTAAATGCATTTATTCACTTTATCCTAAATGTTTTAAAGTTCATTAATTTTTATATAAAATTTTTAAAAAAAAATAATAAATACAAACGATTTGTAAACTATTAACAAATCTCTTCAAAGACTATCAAATCCTTTTATCACTGTGTATTAATTTTAATTATATATAATAATGTATTTAATTATTTTTATACTCTAAGGCATACTGGCTTACAACACCTGAATTGTAATTTTAAAGGGACTTGTCCCAGAATAAATAAAGACATTATTATTATTATCTTGTTTTTTTTCTCGGTTTCTACCAGAGAATGGACCTACCCGGACAAAAGTCAAGGGTTAGGCTAGAGTTTGTATAATGGTAGAAGACATCAATGATATATAAAATACATGTGTATAATCATAAACAAACACTTTATTGTGAATATCCCTCTTATATAGTATTGCTCTTACTTTTCAATACGCGTTTATCATCTAAATTATTGTATTAATTATGTATTCCGTACTCATATACGCAAATTGAAATTAAATTTTATAATTGAATATTTTGTCTAGTATCGATTTCCCATTATTATTCCTATTCTTCAATAATTAAGTTAAGATTAAAAATGCAATTTTAATACCCTAAATCGAATAATTGTTTTAGTTAAATGCCTACTAACCAAAAAAAAGTTTCATTTGCATCGTGGTTTCAAGAAACCACACAACTTTTTTTTTATTAATTAATTATTATATTGTAAAGCACCATTCCTCTTTTTACTCATTATTATCTTCTCTAACGTTGTGGTCCTTCCTGTTGCAGGTACATCGCGGTGACGCAGCCGATCAAGTACGCCAAGCACAAGAACAACCGACGCGTGACGCTGACGATCGTGCTGGTGTGGGCGATCAGCGGAGCCATCGGGAGCCCGATAGTGATGGGCCTCAACAACACCCCAGATCGGGTCCCGGACCTCTGCGTCTTCTACAATTCGGACTTCATCATCTACTCCTCGCTGTCCTCCTTCTACATACCGTGCATCATCATGGTCTTCCTCTACTACAATATATTCAAGGTAAGTACCTAAATAATAAATGGATTCCAAGTTTAAGTTCTTCATAAAACAAAGAATAATCCAAAATTTTTGTTAATTCTTAAGAATGGAGATTACTATAAGTTCAACTCAAAACTAATCTTCAACCTACTTGATTCTTCTTAATACCTTTGCCTTTGAGATTACCTGTGACAGTTTTCTAATAATCAAGGTATAAGCTATATAAGTACCCTTAAACCTCATATTTAGGATTACTATTGGGAAGTGAGATATTAGTATTGAAGAAAAAATGTGTGAAATGTACTACTCACCTATAACTAAGGGGATAGTATTTCATTTGATTTAATGGTTCACTATACAGGTATATCGCTTTTAATCGTTATCATGAATTTATATTGCAGTATTCTGTAGTATTGGCTCATCACATGAAATGTCCCTTGTCTAAGGAATGGTTATCTATTAAAACAACTTTAAATCTAATGATTTAAAAAAAAAAATACCCTTTTTCTCACAATTTTGTCACAGCGTTCTACCTAAAGAAAGTTGTCCAAATTTTTGAACTGATTTAAATCTGGTAGAGAGAATTCTGTCGAATAAGTTAGGGTGGTTGTGGGTTAACTTCATACCCCAGCTCGTATAGTTTCTTGACTGTCTGTCGTGAAACATTAATTAGGTCTGGCCTTGTCGTGTACGGTATAGTTCCTTTCCAGATTACCAATGCAGATAGTTTTTTGATATTTTTTATTGTATATGGACAATACCGCTGCGACGTTAAACATTTACACTAAACTCAAAACAAAGATCACATGTTTAGAAATAATAAAAACGGTCATTTCAAATGAAACGACCCAAAAGTAATAAGTGATGGTTAAGTTAATTTAATAATACTTGATACCCATAATGATGATGACATATGATTTAGGATAACTTTCTGGTATCCGTCTCAGATAATTTAAATCTTAATATCAAGGGAGTATTAAAGCCTATTAACAACTTATTTTCCACGAATAGCACACAAATTCTTAAGTCTTATTTACTAACAATGTTTGTATTAATCCTGAAGTAGGCATACAAATTTTAATTTCATTTTAAGCACACGGTTTTCGGATGTTTTTCCTCTTTTGACAGTACGAAATTGGCCAAGACGATTTCGATATATCGATCAAGCATATGGCGAAGGTGTTTCTCATGAAAGAAGATACGACCTCGGAACATCCAACCCGCGAACGGACACAAACATCGATCGAATAGGAAGTTCTTAAAGAATCTATTAAAAAAGAACCTCTTAAAATATTCAAAGAACTTGTTTCGGACCCAAACACGCATTTAAAACTGATCTAAAAGGTTAAAAGGGTCGATTCTTGGATCCTTCATGAGCTTTAACGAGCCTTAAAACGACAGAATAAAGAGATCTAATATCAAAGGATATGGGTTATATAGCCCTACTATATCACCTTTATTCTCTTGATCTGACCACGATAGACTAACTCCATTTTTTTTTTTTTTTTAGTTTTGGCCAATTTTATGCGAGGAAATTTATTTATGAAAGATTATGAGGTTACAAAATCCGTTTGCATTGACTGATGGCTATTCTAACGCAACATTTAATTTAGTAATATACTTGATTATAGATTAGGGATCAAACACTGAAAAGGGATGCATGGACCGGGGCATTTCAGGCATTCTCTGTTCTCTGTAGACTCTTCAGCTTACGGTGTTACTTTACAGACGAATGCGAGCTCTCGGTAAACATAACAGCATTGCAGTTTGTCTGCTCACAAAGGCGCACGCTGCACCACATTGTCCTGAGATGGTAATGGGGGGCTGTTCCTGCAGGTCGTCTCAAAGGGACGTAAGTTCTAACGCCAACTTCCCACAAACAATTTGTAATCGTGTAAACTAAGGCCTGGCCAAAACATCTTGAACTTGCAGAAAGTCTTACTTCTAGAAGCGATGACTACATTTCTTAGAATTGTATCGCGCTACGATTCATTACCTGGTCTCATATTGACATTTCCAGTCTCTTGGCTAAAGCCCTGATAAACGCCAACCGCCTTTTCGACATTATTTTGCCGGTGACCTTGGCTGATCATTCATAAAACTTACTTCATTCATTCATAAAACATAAAACGAACTTCGGGTTCATGATGATCTTTTTACATGGTAAATGAAGATAAAAGTTAATTAAAATGAAGTAAGGACAGTTTTAAAAAAATAAGCAATTAAAAGTTTTTACTATGTTATTTTTTAAAACCCCATTTTAAAATGTAACTGCAGTAAAAAAATGTTTTTACTGCACGCAATTAAACCCACAATAACTTCTAATAAATACTAACGCATATTATAGTTAAAATAATATAAAACTCTATTCATAGTTAATACTACTAAATTAGCAATATCCCTATAACTTTTTGAGCAGTTTATTTAGACTTTTTTTATAATAATAATTCATTTATTTATTCTGGACAAGTTAGAATATTACCACCAAAAATTATATGGACGGCCTCGGTGCAGAAAGAAACAAATCAATATTTCGATTTTTTTTTTTTTAATTAAAAACAAGTCAACAAATTTAATTAAATTTTCGATTAAATTACGTAACTTTAATTAGTTCAACAATCACTACTTGTATAATAACATTTCATGTGAATACTAGCAATTTATTTTTCAAAGGAAATTGTAGAATTGTTTTTTTTTATTATTTCCTGAAAAGTGGAGTTTTTGACTTGTTACTTTCTGCATCGAGGCCGTCCATATAGGAGCTTTGGTTTCTTAGGATCAAATACACAGAATATGTATATATATATATATATATATATATATATATATTATTTTTTAATCAATAAAATATAATAATAATTTTCACTTTTTTCTGTTCAAATACTAAAATATGTAAAGCAGAACGCTCATAAATAATTAATAAGAAGTAGTTAATAACAGTAATAAATATGTATTAATTTTTCTATTAATGTTGTTATGTATTAATTTTTGTATTAATGTTGTTAGTTCCATTGGAACTAAATGGAAAAAGTAAAATTAATTAAACAACAAGAACTAAATATCTTCAAAACGTAGGAACATAAAGAATCAAATAACGATATCAATATCCCAAGTAAATTTTGCCGGTTTTATTTCGACCCTATAAAAATCCCCCTTTTTTTCATTCTTGCTGTATATATTCCGTCCTTAACTCTTTTACAATCTGTTACAAAAATATGGCCAACCATTTTGCTTTTTCAATTATTGACTGAGAGAGGATCATCGAATTTATTTGGCTAGTAAACATGTCTTCCAGATGAAATGAAATAAATAGAATATGTAAGGTAAAATGAATCAGATTACTAATTTTGAACCATTTCTTTAAATATTCAAGGTATTTAAATCTTTATGACGATAATAGGTCATAAACAACATTGGTTTCTCCTTCAATGACTATAAATGACGGTTTCTCAACCCTTTGAGTATTCAAGAATAAAATTCTGCAACTCCTTTCAATATCATTAGAATAGTTCAATCATTTTCTTCGACGATAGTTAGCTGTTGATCACTTTTAATAGTACTCCAAAGGAGCTAAGAAGATCCGATTCTAAGCGAGGTTGAAGGGAAGAACTTAGATCGTATTATACTATATATTAAATATCATTAAGATAGCATGAATTAATTAATAAATTTCCTTTAATCAATTAATAATTTTCTTAATGGAAATATACTTGAATATGCTTAATAGTTCAGGATTTATGAGGAATCCTTCAAGAGAATTATACATTGATTCAATGATTTCCGATGAATAACAATATTTGTATTTATTTAATTTATTTTTAAATTTTTCTATATTTATCATCCATAAATGTTGGTGATTATAATGACCCATCTTATTTTATTAATTTATGCTCGAAACAAGTCTTTAGATCACAGCTGAAGAAACTTTTCATTTCACAAAAAATATTCTAGCTACTTTTATACGTGACTGATATTATTTGAATGACGGATTACTAATCCTAATATCATTTGAGTATATAAAATAAAATTATTCCTAAAAAAAAATCAATGGGGATCGTAAATAAATAATCCAGAATATTGATTGTTATATGATAATACAAAATGAAACTGAAGAGAAATAAATCATAAAAATTGATGGTTTTAAAATCATCGTTATAATAATTAAAAATGCATGATAACATTAATAATACATAACAATTGAAGAAATCGACATAAAAATACTAAAGTACCACTTAATAAATTACTCATATATTCAAATTACTGATGCCACTTCCATAGCCTGCCTTTGTTGGAAGGAAGGGCGTAGACACATTTTAGTATAAAGTATCGTCCTTATCCATATATTCCAAATAAATTAACTTCTCTTAATACTTTCTACTGACAGATCCGCTGTCTTTCCAAGGTTCTCGAGGCTGTGTAGATACTAGGAGCCTTCACACTTCCGATTAGTTGCCAGCACTTAAGAAGGGTCTGGTCCTTGGACGGTAGCAATTAGAGTAAGGTTTCTTCTGAAAGGAAGGCAAAAGGAAGTAAAAAGGACAGGATATAAACAAGATTGAAGGTGCTCTTCCTAGCGAGGCTATTGTCCTGCATTGTCCGGACCCAACGACTCCGGTCGACAAACTTCACTCCCGGCTTCTGTTATATCGGAAGGTCCTGGCTTTGTGTCCCCGTTCAAAGGATCTTGTTCCACCGGACTGATGGGAACGTCAGTCACCTTGGGTTAAAGGCTTTAATCTAGGTGCTGGTATTGTTGTGAAGTCCTGAAATAATTTATTTTAAAAAGAAATATTGAAAATGCTTTTATTTTTTTTTAAACTAGAATGCACTGCCTGACCTAACGGTGGTCAATCCCCCATTTTAAAAATTCTGTAGCTGTTCATTTAGTAAGTACTACGTTATGGTAAGTAAGTACCCCGATAATATTCTAGAAATTGAAGTTCAGTTGAAGCACTGAGACAGGGTTCCTGGGACCTATTGATACCTATTTTAAACTGAAAACCTCTCCTCTCCAAATGACTTCCGCCCTATCTCCCTCCTTCCTAACCTCTCAAAACCATTAGAACGCCTAGTTCAACACCAAATTTAAAATTTTCTTGAAGAACCTTTCCTCATTAACCCTCTCAAAATAACCCATGATCTCCATACATCCATTAAAAATAAAAATTCTTATCCTTCCAGATTTTTCCAAAGCATTCGAAACAGTAGACCACAATACCCTCCTCGCCAAGCTTCGTAACTTACCTCTACTCTGAAGTGGTTCAAGTCTTCACTCTCTGATCGCTCCCAATATGTTCTGGTCCCAGGTCAACCTCCTTCCATAACCCTTCCTCTGTCCGGTGGTGTCCCGCAGGGTTCATCACTATCCCCCCACCATATTTGCCATTTACATAAATGACATTCCACTTCCAACACTCCCAGGACCATGTCTATGCTGATGATCTTCAAATATACTTGTCATTTTCCCCTTCCGACCTATCACTAGCCACGGAAAATTTCCAAGGTGATTTGAATCTAATAAATCAGTGGGCCATATATAATAAGTTAAAGTTGAATGTGGAGAAAACCAAGGCAATAATAATAGGATCGAACTACTTCCTGAAAAATATTCCCCATGATCCAATTCTCCTTCTAAATAATAATCCCATCTATTTCTACCAATCCGTCAAAAACATTGGAATTATTTATGTATAAATGGTACCACATGAATTAACCCATGCAAAGCAGCTCACCAGATTTTTTTTTCATTAGCTGAATATAGAGGTCCTTCCTCACCCACTACATTCTCCGGACCTTTCTACAACTGATTTTTACTTTTTCCGTTGTTTGGATAATTTTGTAAGAAATAAAAAAAATGACAACGAAAATGCCCTGAGATCGGCCTTCCAAGACTTCGCTTCTTCCTCGACACCTAATTTCAACAAAGCGGGGATAGAAATGCTTGTTTCACGTTGGGAGAAGTGTATTGAAATTGAGGGATCCTATTTCGATTAATAAATGTATTGTTTAATATTTGTTTAGCAAATAATTTAAATTTACACCTTCACTGGCATTTCAAATGTATATTATTACCCAATAGCTTGTTTTATTCATTCAATGGATGCATTATATTTAAATTTAAATTACGGTGCTATGCATTCTGTAACGGCTTATGAAAGTTAAAACAATGCCTTTGTTATTTGATTTTTTTTTTAAATATATCGAGCTAAACAAAATACAAAAAAAAGTAGTTCCTCACCAAACTTTTTTTATTTAAAAGAAAGATTTTATTTAACCACTTTAATCGTAATCATCATACATTGTGGAATATGCTAATATATATTTCTCTACAAACACTAGACCAATACAGGCTTACTCAGTTATTTAACCTTGTATAATACGAATTATATATTGTTACTTATCATATATAAAGGTACTGAAATAATATATGATCAGTTTGACATGGCGAGTCTTTTGCAACAGTAACATGGCGATACTTCAAATGTATGAATATTTCAACGTCAGTTCGATATTGAAATCAGAATCCATCTTTTCAAAATCTGTCCATAATTAATAATAATAATTGTTGCAAGGCGTAAAATAAAAAAACGAAATGTATAATATCAATTTCGCTTCACCTCACTCCACAAGAAAATGATAAATAGTGGTTTCTAGCAGAGTTCACGTGGCTGCTGTATTTTACTTAATTTATTTGTATTTAATATAAAAACAAAAAATAGCTAAATGAAATTAAAAAAAATATTTATTACACGTGATTGGGAGATTAATCAATTAGGAAATGGAAAAATAAATGATGTTACGGAGGAGGCTTGGCAAGTGAAGATAAGTGAGGAATACCAAAACGAAATAGCATGAATGATAAACGATTTTTAAAAGTAAGCAATTCTATTAAAAGGAACCAATTCGTTGGCTTGGGTCTCGCTTTTAAGAGTTTGATGAAGTGCTCGTGGCGGGGAGGTCAAAAATAAAGGAATGGGTAGGCTCTAAGGAGGGATTGAAGATAAAGAATTATAGCTCTAAAAAAAATAGAGAGATTCTACAATAAATGGAAATTAAAATAAATCAGGATAAAACCCAAGCTATATTATTGAAGAAGAGACGACCGGATAATATCCCTCAATTGAAAATAAACAGAACATCTGTAACTTGGGCAACGCATATTAACTACCCAGGGCTTAACATGGACAAAAGGTTAACTTTTACTTTTCACACTGATTATGTGTGCAACAAAGCTAACAGAGCTCTGTGTACTATATATCCTTACTTTATTAGAAATTCTAAATTAAGCCGAGATAATAAGTTATTATTATCTAAAGCCTGCTTAAGACCTATACTAACATACGCATGCCCAATATTTAGTTACATGTCTAAAACTAATTACAAAAAATTACAAATATTCCAAAACAAATGTCTCAGAATTGCTGGAAATTATGCATATGACATTAAAGCTAAAATGATGCACAAAGAATTAAGTATACCTCACATTAATATATTTATCAACAAACTATGTGAGCAATTTTTTTTAAATTGTAAAAACAATAAAAACCCGCTTATAAAAAATATTGGGAACTATACAAAAAAAAAGTACAAAGCGGTATGTACATAAACGAACCAAACATTTATTATTGTACGATACAATTTCTTTCATTTCATTGTTATTGTTATATATATGCACATAAGTTACTCTGAATGTATAATTATAATGTTTGTTTATTTTATTATTATTAATGTCTTTTCTCTCTGTTGGAAGGTTTTTATACAATTTTTCTTTCATTGTAATTTATGATTCATCAGAGATATATTTAAATTAGTACAATTATTTTTAATTGAGACTAGTCTATTGGTACAGCATTTTTATTTTGTGAAATGTAGCAAATTATACAAGAAATAAATAAATAAAAAAAAGAAGATAAAGAATATTTTAATAAACTTTTCTAAGATATTTTTATATTGTGAAGAAAATGCCGTTTTCGTCATTACTTTTTTGTAACTTCAACACTTTAAATAAATTAGTACCGTTTTCAAAAATATATTTATCATATTCTAATGGATGTTCAGGTATAACATCGATTAAAATAATATAATATAAATTAAAAAAAGTATGTAACTTTACGAATCTATACCTAACTCCAGTTTCAGTTACTAGTTCATACCTAATTTCTGTTTCAGTACCATAATAATTTCTATTTTATTACAGTTGAATGATTTATAACCAAAGCAAAACGTAAATACAGAAAAACAATACATTTTTTATTCTTTAGTGGCACTTTTTGAGAGCAGAGTGGCTCAGTGGTAGAGAATCAGTGGTAGAATCCTGTTCGCTGGCAGACATTTACTTAATCTGTTAGCGGCAGCAGATGGATTTTAAGGGATCTAGGAGCCTTCTATTTCTCACCTATAGTTCACCCACCTTCTATAAGGTAGGTACCCAAAATGAGGGGGAAAAATCTGTAGGCTGCGCGTGATCTAGGACAAATCATCTCTCTGCGCAACCGTTGCCCAAGAAACAGTACAGTCTCTACCACATACTGATCCCCAAGAACCATTCACGAGTTTTAGTGGTACAGAAGGGTCTCATATAAATGGTAATAATGTTTAAACTATTAACACCGATTTGTACTCCTGCTCCTTCTTTTATATTTTGTCGTTATTATATTTATTAATATATTTTATAACCATAATAATATATGAAAACTACAGGGCAACACGATTTTTTACCCTCAAAATTGGTTAACAGCGGTTTCCACACGATGTTGTGGTCGCAACAGTATAAAAGGAGTTACAACGGCTCAAAACGTGCGGATAAGAATGTCTGTAAATGAGGAAACAAGATTATCCGAACAGAACCTGGGGAAGATCGAGGTAAGTTCACTTCTCCGAGTTGGGTCCTGAGCCCTTCAACCTTCTTCTTCATTTTCTGATTGACAGGACCAGCGATCCGATGATCTTTAATAAAAGTAATGATAATTATTCCGGGTGATTTATGCTGTCCAGAACATTTAGGAAAAAGTGAATAACTTAATTTAATCCCAGTAGTCTTTATTTGTGCTTCTCTTCAATAAGAAGCCAAATATAAATACACATATTGGGAATATTAAAATTTATCAAAATTATACATCAAATTATACATAAAAAAAGTTTTTATTCATAAAATATAATCGGTTAATAATAGGAGGAAAAATAGATACTTTATTCGCATATACTTTATCCCTATCAATGTCCCGATACAAATTTAAAAGATAAACCTATGTTAATAAGGCGACAAAACTTCCAAGGAAGGAGAAAGGAATCCTTTAAACATTTAGAATATGATCAAGGTTTTAAGAGAGGCCTTTATGGTACGAAGATCTTGACATAACAAACAACAAAGCCGCTATACAAAGCCTGCAACGCACACAAGCCTTGAATATCTAAACCTGTAGCTTGCCACTGCTTGTGCAGTTTGCTTGCTAGCTATGTCAACGGAATAATACATTGCAGGACTCCGTGTCCACTCCCTTCGTAGTACCACTTGCCAAATACCAAAGAAATATGAAAATGCTATAAATTAATAATTTGTAAGTTATTTGAATGATTGCACAAATTTGACTATTACAAAATATCCAGTAGTACTATTACCAATATAACAATGACTAGTACCAATATAAATATTAGGGTATGAATGTGTACATTATATTTTTATTTATTATTATTATATTTTTTTACTTTATTTTATTATCATTTTCGCATTAAGTTATTTTTATTACCGCATGTATATATTTATTTATTTTATTTTGTATATATCGTTTGTGTATATCGTTGATTTGTTATAGAATGACAGTAAGCTTCATAGCACCATTTCTTATTGTCCACAAGTGGCAGATAGTAACGTTTCAATAAAGTGTTTAAAAAAAAAAAAACTAGTCGTCTATAAAGAATGGCTCTTACTTCGCCTTTATTACCATTTTCTTTACTTTCTCTATTTCCCCTTGGAAATCCGTACCACTACAACCGTGAACGGGTCTGGGGTTCAGTACATAGTAGATACTGTACTGTTTCATGGACAACGGTTCTGCAAAGAAGTTACTTGTCCTAGATCACGCTCAACCGACAGATTTCCCACCTTATTTTGTGTACCCTATTTTTATAACATTTTATAGAGGCTGGTTGAGCCCCAGGAGGTTCCTAGATCACAAAATATCACATAAGATCCTTCTCCGTAAGTCTTGCCTGCAGCGGGATTTGAACCAGGATTTCCGGCATGGCAACTCTGTGCTCTACCACTGAGCCACTCCGCTCCCTTATGTACCAAATAATTGAAAACAATATAAAAAAATTAATCATTTTTCCTTAATATTTACAAAGGCAATGAGTGAAATATGTAGTTTATAATGTATATTTATATTTTCAGCGTATTAAATTGTATTGTTTTTTTAAATGAACCTTTACGTTTATTTTTTGATTTAATTTACCAGGAGTATGGAAGTTTATAAATTTAATTAATATATAATTTTTCAAGTGATTCCAATGTTCATACCACCTATTAAGGTAAAATCAAGAACTGGCAACTAAGGGATCCATTTATTTACATGGACCAATATTCTTGCATCTTTTTACTAATGAGTAAATTTTTTATTACTATATATTCTGCAACCTTCATCTTTATTTTTTTACTTTTATGTTCCTTTTTTTTTCTATTTATTTATTGTTTTTTGTAATGCAAACCTCTAAAAATTTGAGTTCTAATAACTAGTTTACTCTATTACTATTTTTATTCTTCCACTTTTTCTTTGTGTGTGTGTGTATATATATATATATATATATATATATTACAGAGTAGGTAATAAATCTGTAAAGACAACAAGGTGAACTATTATTGCGACCTAAATCCATTTAACAAGAGCAAACTTCGCTTTTGTCGGTTTCCAATGGTGAGTGTTGGAATCAATCAGATTTCACTCAGAGTCCAATCACTTGCGTAAACATATAAACACCTATCTCTGCAGTTCCTTGTTGCAAATGATGGCGTAATCTTTGCAGATACTGAAGTATTATGTTACATTATCTAAAAAATATGTTTTAATCAATACTAACAAACCAATCAGCTTGAAATGTTTGGAAAACTTTTTTGAAATTGAGTGATAGAAAGTAGGACATCATTTTAAAAAAATAAAGTTTGTTTGTTTCTTTAATGTAATTTTGTACTGCTTTTGCTAATTGGGAAATACTGCAGTGGGTGCCATAATTTTTTCCAATCTATGTATTATTAGGATAGGGATATATAACCGATATCTGACTCCGCGCAACCTCGAAGGAAGGTACTACCCCAAGTTTATGAAAAGGAATGGAGAACCCGCGATCTTAGGCATAGAAGGAAACTACTCCTCACAATTGACCCAATCAAAGTTTGTTAAAAACAATTATGGACAAATTTGAAAATCAAAAATATTTATCATATTTGATAAAACCCTGTAATTGGGACTGGCATGTTTGGATTTTTTCCCCTAAACTTGCTACAAATCATACTTACTAGTACTCAATATGTCTCATATTTTCCTAATGGGCTTACTTGACCTATAAACAGTATTTGGTTCAATACATATTAAGGACTACGTTATTTCAAAGCCAAAGGAAGTGCAGGGAGTTGATTTAGACATGATTGCGCTCAAATCCTTATTATTTCCCGCTCTCCTGAATTGAGGAACAATTTTTTTAAGTAGAGTGAGCCCTAGGTGGGTTTCCTGATTATGACCAAATACATTATATACGCAGTAAATAAATCACCTGTCCAAAACGGTCTCGAACTATAGATCAATTACTGAGAACTCTTCTGATCCCTGATAAATTGGATAGAACTGCATAGTTATCAACTAACATCAAGCATTATGTATCTCAGGCATTACAGTTTGCGTTTCTTGGTAGCAATCATCACTTTTTTCTCATCCTCTGATGATTACAGCCCTGCTTGTAACCCTATTTGTCCAACTTATTATGTAAATTCTTCGTTACAACCACATTTCAAACGCATGTGTTCTTAGTATCTCTGGTTTTTTATTATGGTCCAGCATTCTACGAGTATAAAAAACTCGTACACCTTAAAAAAACATAAGAACTCATAGCATCTCTGTAATTTGATTTTCAATTCTAACGTGCAGTACCAGCTGAAAAAGGCTCTCTTCATTTGCATAAAGGTAGTTAGTTGTTAAAATTCATATTCTGATTTCTTCCGAGCAGTCTGTCATTCTCATGATTAATCATCACAGTACATATCTATATATTTTTTTCTACTTTCAACATTGTTTGATTTCCAAGAACAAGATTTAGCAAGTTTCATTGATATGATCATAAACTTGGTATTAAATGTCCGTTGGTAGCTCCGGCCATCTTCAGAAAAAACAGTAATTCCTCTAAGGAGGTCTGTTTCAGCTCCCGCGAAATGTTAGGATCTTTCGATGAGTACTCCAAAATGGATTGGAAAAAATAAATTTCTGATTCAATTATTCCAGATCTCATGTCATTTGAATGTAACCTTTTATAGATATAGCCGAAGTGAACAAAAGCCGATCGACTCCACTTTTGTTTTTCTTTCTTCACTTTTATAGCCTATGTGTTTTTAAACTTACGAAAAATACTAGACTTATAACTAAACAAATGCTTGTATATCTTTTAAATTAAATTATTGATAACAATTACTAAATAAACGTTTAAATAATTATATTTACAAAAATGGGAAAAATAAAAAAAAAATAAAATGTTCTTTCTATAAAAAAAAATATTTAATTACTTATGATTAAAACATCTTTTTTTTTTTTAAGATTATCAAATGGCCTGGTCTTAACAAGATCGCTATTTTAATTGTATTGTCAGAATATCTGAATATTGTCTATCACTTTTCTATTTATATTTATTCCTCTGCTTTCGTTCTCTAATATATTTTTTAATGATTTTATCAGAGTAAATGTTTAATTACTGACATTAGAGAAAGTTGCCGTCGAACCCTCCGTTTTATTTGAATTTTGGTGGATTGTAGATTTTCAATTTTGACATATGTTCTTTGAAATAATCAAACCTTACTAATTCCCAATTGCACAAGATAGACGAAATACAATAACTACCCTGATTTCTTTTTGAGTTTTCGACTAAGAGGCGGAGAGTAATCAAGTAAAACTTGTTTTGGCAGTATTATTTTCCCTCTTATAAGACAGAAAAATGTACTTTAAGTAATGCTTTTATATCACATTATCTTGTGAATAATGATGTAATGTATGGATTAAATAAAATTAATGTTTTTAGCGGTCTCGTACTTGTTACTGAGAATAAGCGGCGGTAAACCGCACATTTTCTAGCCACTGTTGGCTTTAATTAAATGTCACGGAGTGGGGAAATTATTCCACTGCCTACTCCTTATTATTATTCTACATCCTTGTCGCATTTTCGTATATTAAGTTTCGAAAATTTTGTAAAGAAATAAGACTCTCTTTGATGTAAGAACGTTTTTTTTTGGTAATGTAATAGTTTGTACTCTATCTTTATTTTATTTTTTTAGCATGTTAAATAAAATATTGAATGAATAGTAAAGTGCAAAAACTAACTCTTCGAATGTACTTATTCTAAAATATATATATTTTTTGTAAGATTAATGTATTGATATTTACAACTGTCATAATATACAAAAAGTAAATTTGCTAACATAAGCATCGGTAGCACTCCAATAAAGTTGTATAGTAGAAGGTCTCGAGGCCATCTTCTTTTCAGAGGCCTCGGAGGGTTGTCAGGAATAGCATGGGAATCAAGTTGAGAGACTAGCGAATTCAAGTGTGTATGGAGCTTGTCATGGAAGGATAGATATCTAGTTTGGGCCAAATTAGCAACATATGGGATATTAAGATCGTGATGGATGAGTTTGTTTGTGACATAATAAGGAGCATTGAGGATTTTACGAAGGATTTTGGATTGTAAGAATGATTGGATGGTTTAGTAAAGCCACAAATCTCAACTCCGTTTATCTAAATAGGTCTGATAACTGTCATGTAAATGAGTCTTTTGTAATTAATTGGGAGCTTAGAGCGTTTGTCCAGTAAATGTAAGTAGGTGAAAACGTCAATCTGTTTCTTGTCTTTTCAATCTTGTATAAGGATTCCAAGTCAGACGTTTGTCCAGATGGAGTCCCAGGTAACGTATCTGTTCAACAGGGATCAATGGAATATTATTAAAGGATACAGTAGGGCAGGAATTCTTAGGTTTAGGACGAAGAGTGAAGGTAATTTCATGGGATTTGTTAGGATTTACTTCAATTCAATTGACACCATTCCTGAAGGTTTGAGATATGTGATCGAAGAGATTGGGATGCAACAAATGGATCCTTATTTACTGATAACACACATGTGCCATCACTGTATATATCGTGTATAGGATGGGACCCAGGATACTACCTTGAGGAACACCGGCAGATTGGGTAAAGAGGGAAGAGTAGGAAAAATTATGGTTTACTTTAAAGGTTCTATTACTGAGGTAGGAACTGATAAGAAGGAACTAAGTAGAAGCTAAAATAATTAATTTATTAATTTAGATTTGCAGGTTTCCAGAGCCTTGATAATCAAAAAACAATGCAATCCATTTCGTTACTTTAACGTTTATTTATGCATATCGTCGCTGTCTATCAATCCCTACTGCTTTTTAAGAAAATGGGTTAGTAACCGTAACGCATCCTACAGGTTTAATTACAAACTAAGCAGAGTATGATTTATTGATACTTCTATTCAATAATTCTGAAAAAAATTGCCAAGTCTACATTCGGCTGGGGTTTTTGCATTTCTTCATTGGCTTTGGACCTACAAACCCGGTCACAATATTATACTATATGTTACGAAAATTATGACAACCCTAGGGTTGATCAATGAGCATGGTAGATTTAATCTTGTAGATTTCCCTAAACTTTACTAAAAAAGGCAGAAAATGTTGGGAAAATGGCAATTTAAGTCTAGAAGAGAGTGAAGAAACATTAGTAAAGGCACCTCCAAAAAGTTTTAAAAATATTTTTTAAACTGCTTTGGATAAATTATCGCTAATGAGGTTTCTGAATGCATTACTATGTTTCTACTGTTAAATATATTTTTAATATATATATATATATATATATATATATATATATATATATATATATATATATATATATATATTGATATTTGGGATGCTAGAGTCTCATTTAGGATGAGTACTCAAATTATTATTTGTATGTCTTTATCTTAATTGGGTTCCTTTCCAAAGGACTGTTCTTCTACTTACCAATTTACTTATCTATTATACCTTCAATATATTCTTTATAAATGAATAGTGTATCTAGAGTATGTAAGCACCATTAGAATTGCAATAAAGATCGTTTTGTTATTCAATTCCAAACAAGGTTAATGATTCTGATTTTAAATATATAAAAATGATTGCCATAAAATGCCTTACAGGAAATTAATTTAGCTTATCTGTGTACAGGGGTAGTATATTGGGTTGCAGGTCGGTCTTCTTCTTGTCGCCTCCGGGACTCTTCATCTTCTGCAAGATCTCTCCTCCTATCTGTACGTCTTCTGAGTACCTCCTTCCTTCTCTGTTTCTATCTCAAGAGTCCTTCTCTGCCCCCCCCTATCCTTACTTCTCAGGAACTTGGCCATAAGGGGAGCCAAACGTCTGTTCCTTGTCCAAATCATATTCCCTTTCATGTGTCCCGACATGACACATTTTCCCTGCTCCGCATTACTTTCATGGTGCCGGCAATACATAACAGCATCTATTACTTCATCGTTCTTTTTCGCATTTTTTTTTAAATATAATTAAAATCAATCTGCCAATCACAAATACAACGCCACGGTAGCAGTCACTGTATTATAGCTGTAAGAATACTCCATATAAAATTTCACTCAAACTGAATATATTACTGTAGGATATCCTGAGGGCAGAAAAAAAACTGTACTCATTTCTTAAAACTAATTTATTGATGTACTGAAAAGCCTTAATTCTACTCATGTTTGAAATAGGTTTATTTTGATTTTATCGTGATAGAAATATTTATATGTATTTATTGGATTTAATCGTGATAGAAATATTTATATATATTTATTGTAATGAGACTAAATACATCTTAATCGATCCCCTGCTTTGAAAGCATTAAATGCCCCTCTCAGGCTTCTAAGCCTGGAAGCTAAGATGGCCGATAAAATCGCTCCCAGAATTGAGGGATCTATAGCGATAGAGAGATTATCTTTTCGCGTTATATCAGTGAGCTGAGGTGTTTCCTATCTCTTCGCCTCCAGAGCTTGCGATAAGCTCAAATCGAAAGCGATTACCTTTGTTCATTTTGTACATTCTGTTCCATCTTAAGACATCTATTAGGGAGAGTGTTGACTAACTAAGATTTTTTTTATTAATAGAACTATATTTTATACAGATAATATGGTATATGGGGTGTTTTATTGTTATAACAAATCAGATCAACGAAGGAAACTAAAAATCAACGAAGAAGAATAAAATAATTTTTCATAATTTAAATTATCAATGTTGCAAGAAATTGAGACACAGTTTTTTGTAGTACTCCAAGCATATTAGTTTTTTGCATATATCACAAAGAAAAGACATTTTCCTCATTTTTTTTATTGGCATATGTAACAATGTTTTTGCAAAACATCGGGTCTTAATAACTATTTATGAATTGCAAGATTAGATTTCCTTAATTTGGTAAAACCATTTTCCAGTCAATTTTATTTATTTCAAAAACGTTTCGACTACATAGTCATTTTCAATTTTTCCTTATTTTTCATAAGCATTACTAAAACTGCTTATAAGTCCATATTAGAATTGTTATTCTACCAATTCTGTATATTAACAACATAGATAATGTAAAAAAACAACAAAGATATAATATATACAACAATTATAAAAATATGTCCTGAAAGACTGTAATTAAGTATAATTAAGATACCTTTATATATATGTCTATAATTTTAAAATTTCTTACTTGGAGTTTCATTATTCTCCATGGTCAATCTCTAATCTTTGGACTGTAATAATATATTTTATTTATACCTTGATATTATTTTAACTTAAAAAATATATAAAATTCCTAAAAGTATGCTAATACAATTGAGCTATTTTTAAATTATTTTATTAGTTTATATTAATCTGTTTTTATTTTTTTATTCAAATATTTTAAAACTATTGCACAGTGTAAGTCTTGGATATTAGAGACAATGTTGTGAGGTTCTTTTGATAGGTTATACTAGCAGTTCTCTATATGTGTAGGCTTCTTATTTATTTTTTTATTTTTTTAATTTTAATATAACGGATTTCATTTGATTCTTTTCTATCAGACTATTAGATTTCCATAATTGTAACAGAATTAAAAAATAAGATAAAATAATTATAATATTTTGATAAAATTTATAAATTTAAAAGTATCACTGAGAATATAAACTAATAAATATAAAACATTAAATGAAAGCTTACTTTGCAAAATTTCAAGAGGTCACACAAGTACTACTGTATGATCCGTGGGAACAGGCGTTACTTATATTTTGTGAACATACTTTAGAACCAACCTTCCACTTTCAGATGCTATAAGGCACTAGCAAGGTAGGAAGGTAATGAGTCATACGAGGACTTCCCATGACCGGAAGGTGGGAAATTGTAGGATAAAAGGTACCAAAGGTACTAAAAGGTTGACTGGTTGTCACTTTAGAGCATTATATACAGTAGGGCGTCGATTATCCGGGCTGTTTCGGAAAAATTTCAAAAAATAAACATTTTCGCGAGTAGACTATTAAAAAAGGATTTTCAAGACTTATTGATTTGTTGAATAATTTTACACAATAAAAAAATTTCTGTTTCTGAAAGTAAAAAGATTGAAATATTAATTAGCACTCTTTTATTATTTTATTATAAATATGAAATGATCTTACAAACAGCTGTAGGAATATTTTAAAATCTTATTTGCAAATCTATAGCTGAAAACTTTAGCCAAAGTTTACCAGTTGAAGAATTCGTTGATGTGATGACCAAGCTACCTGGATGCCAAGAATGTGATATTGAGAATATGACTGATTGGCTCTCCTTGGATGCAAACGATCAAGGCTTTCAAATTTTAAGTGAAGAGGAAATATTATCGAGCTTAACTGCAGAAGAAGCCGAGGATGATGAAGAAAGCGAACAGCCGGATGTAAATGAAACGAAAGGACCTCTACGCAGTGATGCCTGTGTAGCACTTGAAACTGCAATTAAATGGGCAGAACAACAACAAGGAATTCCCCAGTCAAAAATATTGCTGCTACGAGTATGAGGGGTGAGGCTTTACAGAAAAGATTTTAAAACTAAAACAACGTAAAATGCATGGCTAATTGTTTTTAATAAATATATAAATAATGTATATACTGATTCTTTTTTTTTTTGTATTTTTAAAATATAATAACATACTTACAAATGTCTTACTAAAATACTTACAATGAAAAAATATATTATTTAAAATATTTTATTTGAAAAGAAAACATATGGCCAGGAGCGGGACTCGAATCCGGGTCTCTCACCTCTCCGTGGTGACGCCTTAACCTCATCATAATTTGCGACGTATATACGGGGAGAATGATAATTGAATATTACATTATTTTTGGATCTTGTTGTCTTTAAGTCTATATTATTATAATTTATTTTACTATTATATGATATATTTTTTTAAAATATTTTATTTATTTGAGTACTACCAGTGGGTAGTTTCTCTACTTGTCATTATCATGACATTATATATCACTTAGCCTATTTACTTGTTGTATTATTGTAATACAGTTGTAGATATCAATAAATAAATTAAAAAAAAAAAAAAAAATTATTTGAAAAGAAAAGATACGGCCAGGACAGGGACTCGAAACTGGGTCTTTCACCTCTCCGTGGTGATCGCAAATTGCGAGAACACGGAGATATTGGATCAGTAAGAAGAATTGATAGGGCTGGCCGAGAAACGTGCCAGGGTGGCCGAGATGGTTGAGACGTCACCACGGAGAGGTGAAATACCCGGGTTCGAGTCCCGGTCCATATCTTTTCTTTTGAAATAAAATATTTGAAAAAATATATTGTTTGTATCCTGGGTTTTTATTGTTTCCTACTTGCAATTTTACTTTGTGCATAATTGCGTCGATCCGGAAAATTTCAGTATCCGGAATAGGCCTGACATTGATTAGTCCGGATAGTCGACGCTCTACTGTACTTGTTCTTGTCTACAATGATTTTAATGATGTTAAATTAATAATCAAGTCAAAAAATTTAGCTGCAGCTTCCAGGGCCTGTTCTGATCAAAGGGCCTGCGGCAGATAAAATTTGTAATAGATAGTTATGTACCGTCAGAGATCTGCAGACCCTTCTGGAGCTCATTCAGTGTCTTTTAATTGGTTACTCTTAATTGGGGAAAATTCGGTGGTTGATTGTGATATCTATATCGATCAAATATTGTCCTAGAATCAGGACAATCTCTAATATATATTTAAACATGAACGCTTCAAGGGTTGCAGTGGTAAAGGTTTTTTTTTTTTTATCTATAGATTTTATCATATAAATTATTTTTTTTTTTTTAAGAAGTTCCTCAATTAACTACTTGAAAAAATTCTTAGTTTTCTTTATACAGAGAGAAGGAGAGAGGTATAGGGGGCGGGGTAGGGGAGATTGATGGCCTATTTAAGCTGGTGAGTATAAGTTTTCCTCCCGAAGGACTTCGGCGAAAGACTAATAGGATATTGAAGGTATTCACATCACCCGTCTAACGATCCGAGGCATCCGAAACTTATCCCTTATCACCTCGCTGGCACTAGGCTTTAAAATAATAATAATAACAATTTTGATATTTTATTTGTCCGCAAAGAACAAAATGAGAGTATAATAGCATATAACAATTTTATAAAGGTGAAGCAGCATGAAGAAATACAGAAGAAAGAAACACAACTGGTATGCTGAACTCAATATCAATCCATACTGAAGATGGAGGAATAATGTGTTCCATGGAGTCTCCACGTTATTGTAACTCCTAATATGGTCTATGGATGTGAAACATAGAAGTAGTGAAAGGGAAGTAATACACTCTTAACTTCAATGAGGTGGACTTCAGCCATCAATAGAAAATGTTCAGGCGTGAAAGGTTACAGAATGAAGCAGTACGAAGATAATAGATGATCAAGATACCATCCTGAAAAAGGTGTACATCCTGCGAATGGAGTTGTTAGGATACCAACAGAGGATATAAGATAAACATATCTAAAAAAAAAAACTCCAAGATCTGAAGGAAGTAGAACATTAACCAATTAATTCGTTTCCTGGATTCATCAAGTTCAAGAAGACGAATATCAAAAGTTGTCGGCCACACGCGGATGACACACGGATATTTGATTGAGAAAGATGCACCACCAAAGTGCAGAAGTTGCAGGGTGCAACTAACTATCACCCACATCTTGGAAGACTGCCCCCTGTATGAGACATATTTTCATGGCTTG
Source organism: Arma custos (assembly GCA_037127475.1). Lineage (NCBI taxonomy): Eukaryota > Metazoa > Arthropoda > Insecta > Hemiptera > Pentatomidae > Arma > Arma custos. The sequence goes on along the minus strand of CM073759.1, from coordinate 208,355,928 downwards.
GGGATTGATAGGAAAATCTCGACTATCCTGGGAAATAACGCCGCAAATATAGACAAAGTGATAACCTTTCTTAAAGAAAATAATATTTTCAGTAAAATATAATAATTATAGGTTAAATGGAAATGAAAGTTAAACCAAAAAATAATAAAGAACTAAATATTGAACCAAAAGAAGAAAGAGGCTGATAAATGAATAAATAATGAAATAAACATTTGAACAATAAGAAAAAAGACGCTAATGACCATAGATGTTGTGCGTCTATAAGCAATAAAACCTAACCTCAAAAATTTTCGCTTCGAGTTGTGTTACTAGCTTTAACCTATTTATTCGTTTGATTTTTTTATATTCTCCAACAATAAAATTATCGAGATCTTTAGTACAGAAAAGAGAATGTAATTATCGGAAATTTATAAACTCTGGTAATCATTTCATCTAGAAATAAACGTTTCAACAAACATATGTCATTTATACTTCGAAATGTCATTTAAAACATTTATTTCTTGATGAAATGATTACCAATATCTGCACATTCCCCATTAATATATGTATTTTTTACACTAAAACTCACGATAATTTGTATTTTTTGAGGGTATCATCAAGAAAAAAGAAAAAAAAACAACAAAAATTTTGGTGAATGTTGAAAAGGAAACAAATAAAAAGTTAAAGCTTGCTGTAATCAACTGGAAGCGACAACCTGCGAAACTGATACAGTTGTAACTAAATACATAATATAATAATACATAATATAAGCCAAATTATTTAATACTAGCTTTTGCCCGTGGCTTTGCTCGCGTGGAATTTGGTCTGCCACATAAAGTTTCGTGACAGTTCATTTTAAATAAATAATTTAATTTTTTTTTTAACTATAAGTTACTCGTACACCCAAAATTTCAGATGGCTAACTTCAAAACTGTCAGATTCCATACAATCTTCGAACCCCTATTATATTAAGGGGGAAACCCTTGCGGTGGAATTATCCAAATTTCATTCTTAAATTATACAATAAACCTATCTGCAAATTTCAATATGCCGAGTTCCTAATTTGCCTTTAATTATGTACTATAATGGATTCTCCACACAACACAAAAAACTGTCTGTCCCTCCTAAATCTTATTTACCTTACTGTAGCCTATGTGTTATTATTATGTATAACCTATATTACTGTAAATTTTCATCCAAATTCTTTCAGTAGTTTTTGCGTGAATGAGTAACAAACATACATACAAACTTCGCATTTATAATATTAGTAGGATGTAACATTAAATCCCGACAGTAAAAATTTCGCGCAGAGTTATTTAAACTGTAAATAAATAATAATTATTATGGTGCTTGTAACTATAATATTTAAGGCTTAATAATAGACCCCGCTGGTGCGATGAAGATATCAACAATTGATGATTGAAAACATTCCTTCAGGGATTACCACCGAAACCCAAATCCCTAAGTTAATTCTTAATGCAATCCTCTCACCTGCGTCCCAGTCTAGCTATCGGTTCTGCAATCGACCGCTTCCTTTGGTTGTTTAAAAATAAATATAACTATTTTTTAATGCTGTTCATAAGATGACGGATTAATGAAAGATTGATTCGGCAATTAGATGAACTATGTATACACCCATTTATTTATATGCATATTATGAATTATAAACTCTGAGAAAGGAAACTAAGATTATGATCCCTTCCTTTAATAATTTAATAACCGCAGCCAACTTCTTTCAGATATCTAATAATAATTATTCTTGGGACTTTTTCTTTTAGGAAGGGAGAGAATTTTCACTTGATTTAATGAAAATCTTATATAAAACCATATTTCCTTCTACTTTTTCTTCTTATTTTAAATCCCACCTCTTCTGTATCAATCCCTATTTGATAATAGGAATATTCAATAAAAGTTATAAGATAATTTGATTTTGTTAGTTTTTTGTTTGTTTTTTTGGTCGTTTTATCACTATTCATTTCCTTTGAATTGTGCATAAACTCATTTATAAATAATTTGCTTTCTTTTAGGTTAAAATCGTCTGTAACTATTAATAAATTAAGTATGGGCTCTTTACGATTATAGGAGATTTACACGTTGTAACTGATTTCCTAACTTAAAAATCGTCTATGATAGCACAACCCTTTTCCCGATTTTGTTGGAAATATCTATTGATCATGGCCATTCGATCCGGTTAGAGCTAGTAATAATGGAATGCATAATGTACTAAATTAAATATATGTACTCCTTATGAACTAACCAGTTACTATCACAATTGTTACAGCAGAATTTTTTTTGGCTCGATATTTTATTTTCATTATAATTTATTTAATTGTGATATGATATAATTTTTTTTAAATATTTTATTTGAAAAGAAAAGATTTGGCCAGGACCGGGACTCGAACCCGGGTATTTCACCTCTCCGTGGTACCGATCCTATAATAATAACAAGATCCAAAAATAAAGTAATGTTCAATTAACATTCTCCCCGTGTATACATCGCAAATTTCTAGAACACGGAGATATAGGATCGGTGAAAAGAATTGATAGGGCTGGCCGAGAAACGTGCCAGGGTGGCCGAGATGGTTGAGACGTCACCACGGAGAGGTGATATGCCCGGGTTCGAGTCCCGGTCCTGGCCACATCTTTTCTTTTCAAATAAAATATTTAAAAAAATATTTTATTTTCGTTTGAAATTTTCTTTCTTTTTTTTTTAAATTAAGGTTTCGCCGTTTCAGGCTGCTTCATAATATACTAGACAAACGCTCTAAGCTCCTAATTAATTACAAAAGACTCATATAAATGAAAATCATTAGACCCATCTGGTCTTATGGAGCAGAACTTTCGGGTTCCACTAAGCCATCGAATTCCTCTCTTATTCAATACTTACTATCCTTCGTAAAATCCTCAATGCTCCTTACTTTGTTACGAACAAAGTGATCCATAATGACCTTAATGTCCCATTTGTTGCTGATTTGGCCCGAATCCGATATCAATCTTTTCATTACAAACTTTATTTCTACTCAAATCCACTGGTTTCAAACCTAGCAACCTCTTCAATTCCTGATAATCCCCTGAGGTGTCTGAAAAGAAGATTGCCTCATGATCTTTTAAGTTAAACACTTTTTATAGTATATTAGTACTACCACTGGGTAGTTTCTATATTTACAATTCATCCAATTTACTTGTATTAGTATAATACAGTTGTAAATTTCATTGAAAATAAAAAATAATAAAAAATTACGGTTCTGATTTTCTTTTGTGGTAAAGAAATAAGGCAGATAGTTGTCACTGTGAACTATCAGACCCATAACTTCATTTTTAGTAAATTAATATTAAACATATATTTTCTAACAAAATGTTTCAATTAATAATTATATTACCTGTTGAAGATAGGAAGGAAATTTGGAATGAAAGAGTGAAACGTGAGTCATCTTAAATGCTACGAATTTAAATAGAGAAAGAAATTGTGAATTTTAGGTTTGTTAGTGTGTTATAAACTGTCAGATATTACTCTATGAAATTTTTCTTGGTGATTTTATCTTGATATTAACATTTTCAAGTAATTTGGCATTGTTTTTATTACCACTAAATGAGCAATATTATGAATATATGAAAAAATAAAAAATAAATGAAATGATTTCATGGAAAATAAAATAAACATGTATACATGTTTTTACTTTGTGTTTATTTTTTTGTTTTTTTTTTCATTTATTGCCATTTTATGTTGCTTTGCCTAATCGGATGATGATACAGTAGGAATCCTAATTTTTTTCATTTCGAAGGACGGCATAACTAAGGTCTTTTCACTCCCTGTGCTTTAGGATATCCTGCAATTAGATTTAAGATCCAATTTTTCTTAAGTTGTCGAAACTAGTGTCCTGAAAAATTTTAAAGAACTACCAGGAGATATGACAAGATAGTTGATAGTGCTTCTAACCCGTTAGCAATGTATCAAGAAGTTACAGACAAGTGACGAGATGTGGAGAGAATCCTGGAATCAGTTCGCACTTTCCCAACAACTGTTTACTCAACTAAACCTTCTCAATGGCTTTAGTTTCCTTCACTGTCTTCGATGTCTTCTCCCATTGGTCTTTATTGAAAGTTGTTGGCGTCTTACTGCTCAGTTAGCTGGTTATATCTAAGATTTTTTTCAAATCTCCTCAGGAATATGAAACAAAGACAACAATGTGCCTAGGTAAAATTGTCCAGCATGCTAACACTAGTTACTTAACGTACTACTTTTGCTACCTAATGGAATTAGAAGGTGTGTTTACTTTTGACAATATTGATCTGATCCAACTTATTGTAGGCAAAAGAATATCTGAGATGGCCCTCTTCATAATGTAGGGGAAACCCGGGCAAAGCGGCCACTCTAAGGTAATTTTATTTATATCTTTTTCAAATGTTAATTTGTAGAAACAATATTACATGTATATCTAGCCTATTAAGTTACCAATCTATTGGTATAAAGGAGTAGTACTATAAGTAACCCCTTGTATTTAAAAAAAATTTTTAACTCTACCAAATGGCCACTATGCCCACATGGGTTGGGCAAATTGGCCACATTACATGCCGCAAGGTCATTAATTAAAATCGCTCTATCCCCACATCTACTGAAACCTACACAGTTGATTGCCATATTAAACTGAGCGTAAATTCATACTGTTCTTAGGCAATATGGTTGATTAACTTAAGAAAATCATAGTAAAAGTACAAAACGAATAGTATTAAGCAGTAGTAAAAACCAATGTTTACTTTATAGAACTGACAAACGCAAACGCATCGCACCCAAACTTCCTCAGATAACTACTGGTATCCTATTGATGTAGTTACCATGACTGACGCTAGGGATAACCTGGCCTGGCCAATTGGATGGCCACTATGCCCGTGTCTCCCCTATATAAACTTGTTATTGGGTCATTCCATATGAAATGTCACTATTGAAAAGAATGATTCTTTAGGTAAACAATGTCGTGAAATCCTTTTTTTTTCCTCATTTTCTGTAATAGTTTTTAAATTTTCAACTCCAGGACTGAAATATTCATGGTTTTGTAATTAAATAAAGTCTCAAAATGTCTTCAGAAAGTTTTCCAAATTTCTGAACAAATGGAAATATATCAGATATAACTGTGGCGAACAAGGTTGGTGTGAGAGGACTTCATAACGCAGATCTTTTAGTTTCTTGTTGCAGGTTGTCTTGTTATCAGTTTTTGTTGCATTATATCAATATTCAAACTGTACGATGTGAATGAATATAGTTTTTTCATTTCTTTGTTGAAAAGAAAACTGATTTATTTATGAATTAATCTGTGTCACCAGTTGAAAATTCCTCGAACAAACCGGCGAATGGCCATTTTTTCGATTAACCTGTTAATAACAGCTCATTACAATCTGTAAGCATGAATATAGTAAACAACAGTAGTTTCAATTTGAATGTTTAATACAACAAATACGGACATTCCATAGGAAACGACCCTATAACTAAATAAATCCATGCTTTGGAATAACTAAAAAAAGGTGAAAAATACCTAGCAAACTATATGTGTCCATAAAAAAATAATAATAAATAACACATATAACCAAATATAGAAAATCTAAAGGTAGGGAGGCGGTAAGATAAAAAGAAGCTGGGGGTTGAATTGGTGCGTGGGCGAGGAAGGAAGTGGAAAGGATGGAGAATGGACAGCTGCTATGAAATGACATTAAGTGGGCTAATAGGGCCCTTTCTGTCCGGCCCCCTGCCGGAGGTGGGATGGGTGAATGCAAGGAAAAGTGGGTAATGGGAAAGTGGGAGGTTGTCCAAGAACTTAACGAGACCAATCGTGATATGCTGAACATTATTTATATCGTTACAAATATATTCCATGTTTTGTCTTTCTAGTGTTGTTTATTTGGTGATTTTATAGAGTATTCTGTTTTGATATGTTTGTAAGGACTTCAAGGGCCTTTAGTTTGAGGCAGTGGATGAATGTTGCTCCGCGTTGTAATGTGGGTTTTGGTACAATCTTGTATATTTGATCCTGAATAACAAAAAAAAATAAGAATATTGGAGTTGAACAACAGCCCCGGTGAAAATAGTTTTAATTTTTGTTTTAAAATTTTCGACCGTTTAGTGATGATTTCTGTTTGTGTATTGAAGTGGATGTTTATGCTCTGTAGATATTTTGTGATTAGTTGAGCTGAGTTTCGTATCTTACGCGTGGCTTGGTCCGCATTATTGCTAGCTGAATGCATAGCTACATACAAATACATAGCTCATACAAAACATGAGTAAATGTTTTGGTGGTTTGTGTAAGTCAATTGAATGTGGGTATAGTGGGAGTGGCTGCATATTTTATTACGGTTAGTAGAGTTTTAATGTGATGATGGTGATGTTGGTTTGTGTGACACTGTTTAGAATGTTATGAATATTTAAATAAACCTGTGAAGTCTTACTGAGGAGGAAGTATAAAGGTCTGTATTTGGAAAAAAAATGGCACAACGGCACAGCAGGACGGATGAGAATTAACATGCCTTGACCTCAAATCGCAAGTTTGAGACGTAAACACTAAAAAAGAGGCAACTTTTTATGCCATGATTACCTAATAATAAAAGTAAAGTTATTAAATCTGATGTAGAAGCATCTTTATTTATTATATCTCCTAGTCAATTAACCGCGCACACATTTGGAATTGATAGAGATATTTATTTTAATCAATAATTATTTCGTATTATTGTACCTCCGTTGTACCGACTTCAGGGTGCCTTGAGATCCCCTTTTCTTGAGATCATTGTTTGGGCAATTAATGACTAGAATCTTGTATTACTTCCAGTCAGCTCGTTTTGAATTGTATTGTAGTCAAGGGTGTTATCATTGTGTTTTTACAGAGTTTATAGAGTACTGGAATGTTGCGATCATCATCAAAATCAATTTTGATGCAGTTGATGTAAATCTGTGTGGCAGTGGCGTTAATATATATCTCGTGTAGACGTTTGTGAAAGATTAGAATCTGTACGCGTATAAATTAAGGTGTATGGCAGTGTATTATGTTTCCTAATTCATCTTATTTAACACAGTTCCAGGCATTGAGGTGTGTGATGCGTTGTTTGTCGATTTTGTTTTCTTGTAGGCATGTTTTATTCTTGTAAAATTTACTTGTGAGTCTCCTGTAAATGCAGGTATTCTTGTTTGTGTATTTGAGCCAGAGTTGTACAGTTATGGCCTTGTGCCTGTCATTTAGTTTCTTGACATTAATTAGTCTTGAGAAGACGTCGTTGCACTCTCAAAGTGCTACGCCTAAATATATGTATATGTATGCGGGATATTGTTGTGTCTGTATGTGTGACGACAGAGGCGCTATGTGGGCCCAAAGGGGATTCTAGCTCATGCTTACGCTCTACGAGTCCTGTTCTAATGAAGGATAGAGTGACTAGCCATGTCAAATGTTGAATGTATTTAGCGCCCAAGTGTTCGTCGCGATGCACAGTGTGCGAGAAGTCCGAATTCGTGGCCGAAACCTGAAATAAAAATTGGCATTCAGGGGTTTTGAGAGTCGCTAATTTCGAATCCGAAAAGCAAATTATTGTAAACAAAATGTCCGATCCAATATGGCCGACATGGATGTTAAAAAGGTGTCAGATCTTGACAAAAATTAGTATATGCGGGTTTTGAGGGTCGTTGATTATGAATCCGAAATTGAAATTATTGTTTAATTGATGAGATAAAATATAATAATAAATATTTAATCATAATTAAATAATCATAAATCATAATTATATTTTATATTATATCTCCTCTATTTAACAGGATACACGGTCATTTCTTTTACAATAATTTGCTTTCGGATTCGTAATCAGTGACCTTCAAAATCCTTTATACCAATTTTTATTCCAATCAGCGGTCATTTGAAGTTTTGGCCACGAATTCGGGCTTTTCGTTTACTGTGCTAATGCAGGATCCAAAAAAAATCATAACAGACACAACGCACGTTTGGCGCAGCTATTTTTGTAAATGTCGCATGGTTATACAATAAACTAAAGGGTTAGAAGCGAAATGTCGCAAATATGGCCAAATATATAAATGGATATATTTAATAGAAATATATTTTTAGTTTAAAATATAAGTTTTCAAAACTTTCAATTTTATTAATGCATATGTTTATATTACATTTCAATAATTTACTCGTGAAGTTTAAGCTCAACCAATGTAGAAATATTTTCTACACACCACCAGAAGTCGTATCCGTGTCTCAGAATTGAAATTGAACACTTCATTTGAAGATTATAGATTTTTGAAGTAACCGTAGTTTTCGTTCGTTCAGCGCGCGACGCAAACACTATAACACGAAAGCTAAATTCCACCTGACGCAGCGACGAAGGTATTCGATAAAAATGGCTCATCTGCCATAATGCACCAATTAGTTCTCTGTTTGACTGCTCAAATATCCCCATTTCGAAAATTTATTATTTGAGGTTTTGGCCACGAAGTCGGGCCATTCGCCTACTGTGCGGCGTAAAGGGTTCCTGTTAACGTGAATAATTATCCCTGCATGTCTTCATAAGTTCAAGTATATTTATTTTGTTATTATAAGTTATTTTTTTAGTGTTCTTCATTTTATATTTTGCATTTATTTCTTCAACATCTTAACCCTCCAAGTATTACTGGCCATGATGCGCTAAGTACTGTAGGTGTTTTTTTGGGAGTCAGAATTACCATTTTATCTGTCTACATTACGCTATTAATTTAATATTTAAAATTTGGTATTTTCATAAGTCTTATGTTTACGGTCTAAAATAAGTTTTAAAAAATTTCTTTGGCTCCTTGATAAAAATAATTCATATTTTTAAATCATTGGTAATAAATGTATTTTGTAATAATTGATGTTAGACGTTTTTGGCCTTTCGGGGAATATTTACTCATCAACAAAAAAAAATTATTTTTTAAACTACTAATGTTTTGTATTTTTAGTTACAATTTATAAATACATAATACATACATAACAAATAATTCATATATTTTATATAATTCTTACATATGTATTACTATTAATTATTATAATAACTTTTTATGTCATTATGCATTAAATTACTTATTATTAAGTTATTAGCTATTTCAATAAGTTATTAACTTATTTGAATTTGTTGACACATTATTCATAATATAAATTTGTATGTTGAAATAATTCTATAAGATACTATATATATTGTCATGATTATTTTTGTTTATAATATCAACATTAGATTTTGATTTTTCAATTAGTGGTTTTATAAAATGTTTAATTTTTTTTTTGTACAAAAAAGAGTTTTGTATATGTTTCCTTCTAGCTTTTTCATACGATTCGGCTCAAGCAATTTCACTTTATTGCTTTTATGTGATTTAATTCCGGATTTTTTTTTGATTTTCAAAATCAAATTTGTAATACATTTTTGCTTCCTGATTCATTCTGTTTATGTAAATGAAGATATATATGTATATGAATATATGAATATTTTATACAATTTATGTGACTTAATTAATAAGCAATAATTTATTTTTAATTTATGTATTTACTCACTTATTAGGCATTCTTAAATAAAGAATGAAACGGTATAAAAAATAATAATACTATATATATTAACACTTTATTGAAATATTACAATCTGCCACTTGTGGGCAATAAGTAATGTTGCTATGCAGATTACAGTCATTCCATAACAAAACAATAATATAAACAAAATAAAATAAATAAATATATACATTCGGAAAAATATATACATGCGGTAACAGAAAGAAATTAATGCGGAAATGATAATAAAATAAAGTAAAAAAAAAATAATAATAATAATAAAATAAAATAAATAATAATAATAATACTAATAATAAAAATAAAATAAAATGTACACATTCATACCCTATTTACAATTTGCCTGGGGTCCCCGAACTGAGCTTCTTCCCCAGGAATGAGGGCAAAGCAGGAGTCCGGGAGGCCCCAGCCCCCTTTCCCAGCCGCGTCATGGGCATTAAACGCCAATGGAAGCTGGTTAAGGGCGCTTCACACACACAGGTCGTGAGTGGAGAATCTGGCCAGTGCCAATGTATAAAAAAATAAAAGTAAAATTAAGTTCCTTGTAAATAAGTTATCTACACAAGTCTTAACAAATGAATACTCTCTTATATAGAAGTATTAATTCTTTAATTAAGAATCATATAGGTAAATTAATTAACCACTTTAGTCATTAACAATTTATTATTGATAAGTATTATTTAGTTACAGTTAAGTATGACCCATATAAAAAATTATTGTTTAGTAAATACTACCACTGTATTAATACAAGTACTTACTAAAAAGCTAGTCATGCGTGCGGGCAAACATTCTATTTGGGCAGTAAATCCTGCCTCAAGTGCTAGTTAATTCAACAGTTCCAAAAGCGAGCTGATTCAATAGTTAGAACTTATCCTCCACGCGTCCCTATCCAATATGAAGCGGCAACCATAAAGGATCAAATGCCTTTGTGACGTCTATGTCTGAAGTCAAGGATGTAGAATCAATGGGATAGAGAGTCTCTCACTAGCTTCAACCCATTGTTCCTAATAGCTAATACATTATTATCTATTGTCCGATACATTCAGTCAATTCTGGTATTATGGAACAAAGCTATTGTTCTTATAGTGCAATTGGAAAAACCCCAATGCAAAGCCTTCTGTTTCAAAATTCTGAAGTAAAACACACACTTACCGATCGACGTTTCGCCTATTCAGGCATTATCAAGACACAAAGAAAGGTTATATAATTCACATCTCGATGAAGGTGCACTACATCCCATAATAACAGCCCAATCAGGCTCCAAACCTGTCCAACCCAAAACAGCCTGAATAGACGAAACGTCGACCAGTAAGTGTCTGTTTTACTGGTGAATTTTGAAACAGAAGGCTTTGCATTGGGTTTTTTCCAATTGCACTATAATAAATATTAGTGTTTCTTTTGGAGTTTTTGACTCTATTTTATTGAAAAAGCTATCGTTCCTTTGAGATTATTATGGTGCATTTTATGAACTCACATAGGAATTATAATTTATGAACATCTGAGACAAAGAATAGGATGGAAAAACAATATTCTTTATATATGTCTCTTTACAACTATTACTTTTCTATACCGACATATTTTGTGGAATATGCATACAGCGCATTGGATCCTAAAAAAAAAAAAAGTATTTCCCTAATTATTTTTTTCATTTCCACATTCCGTTTATTGTTTTTTTACTGTTCTTTGTACTTTTTAAAGAAATTTAGAGGTTTTAAAATCCTAATTAGCTTTTTTTATTAAAAAATTTCAAGCTTACGTCCTGTGACAATCTTTTGCGTACATTTGGGACTTCATGGAGGTGGGATGATTGACATTGCTGTGATGCCAAAACAATGGTGTGAGCTCCGTCTACAGTTTATTAGTTTTTGAAACCCCATATCTCGCCCAACACCTATCTGCAACTTGATAAATTTAAGATTTATAACTGTAAGGCAACTTTAATATGGAAAGCTAGATATAAATGTAAAACTCAATAAGTTTATTACAAATCAAAGCAATGGAAAGCTTAAATTAAAACGAGAGTAAATAATACGAACAACAAATTGGGGTTTTTCAGCAAAACCTGCTTATAGATATCAGATCGGAGTTCTGAGTCATAAGTCATATGTCAACAGCATTGAAAACTTCCGTTTTTTAAATTTTTAAATCACGAGATCTTGAATAGTTCTGCGCCATATTCCTAAATTATTATTAGTTCATTCTCATAAATTTTTATTTTTATTTTTTATTTTTTTTATTTTTTAAACTGGATTTAATTCTTCTTTTTTAGGGTAAGAGAAATAAAAACTATTTTCCAGTCATTGTTTATTCTCAATTTTCACTCTATTCGAGACGTTTCGACACTATGGTGTCATTTTCAATATTTGTTTTCTGCATCTTTTAAAAAAAAATTTTAAATCACAAGATCTTGAATAGTTCTGCGCCATATTCCTTATCTTAATTTAATAATGATCTTAATTTAGGGCAAGTTTCTTTTTTTTTTTATTTCTCGAAAAACTGTGATAGAAATTTTAAAATTAAACTTTTGTGATCTACTTCTCAAATTAAGTGATAACGCTTGCAATAACTGATACATATTATTATAAATATTATTAAATGTTTTTTATATATATATGCTACATGCAAATAAATATTCCTTTGTTTTTAATCTTCCAGAAAATGGTTCCTTCCTTTCTTTAAAGCCACATGGGTAAAGTTTATTTTGTATTTATGTTTAAATCTAAAGTCATAATCATTTTATATTATTTGCCCTAGTTCTACAATAGGTTTTATTAACAATAAATAACTAGCGCATGTAATCAGGACAGATTCAAAATTTTTAATGCTAAAATGTATCATGCCTGAACACTTATTACTACAAATTAACACTTACAGTTCACTAATTAAAATCCTGTACTAATAGGGGGTTTTGCTCAGTCCACAGCCAGCCATATCCTAAGTCAGATATAATCTAATATCAATCAGATATAATCTCTAAAGTTGACTGTCCCATTTAAATTTGATTAAATTAGTAGAGGACTTTTGAACCGATAGCATTTTATTAAAGTATATTTTAGGTCGTCAATTGTTACACATTAGTAGGATTTTCAACCACCAGTTGATTGAGAGCTTTAAGACTTGTAATTTAAGCATTCTTGTAAAATATCTTTTAAATTTAATTTCACAATTGGGTAAAGGATAATAATAGACAAGGCTTTACTGGATATACTTCTTTAAGTGATCAGCCTTAATTTTTTTTCATTATACAATTTTACGCAATCCAATTTTAAAAATGTGTACATTTATTTAATGTTTAATCTATTAATTAAAGTTATTAGGCCAAACAGAAAAAAAAACAATTAGTTACAAGAGGTGCAAGGCAATGAGGGCTAGACAGATTGCACTGCTTTAGCAGGAACAAAGCCCACATAACTCCCAGCCATTTTCTTCTACTCCTTTCTATTATTTAGCAAGCCTTAATCCTCCCTCGTATCATCCTTACATTTTTTATTACTTGCGACGTTAATGTTTAAAACCCGAGGTTTTCCTTTTTTCTATCTTTGTGTTTCTTTTTTATCTCTCATTCTCTGTTGTTTTTTTGTTTTTTTTTAATGCACATACATTTCACTTTACGAATGCATCATTTATCTTGTCTAAAAATGTTGAAATATTAACTTGATACTACTTCAGGAATTGTAAAACAATAAAGAGTTTAAATTTTTATTACATTTTTCTTTCACCATCGTCTCATTCATTTTCGTTAATTTTTCCCTATTCTTGTTCACTTTCTACATATTGTTACGGGCGCCGGCGGGAGGGCGGGGGCGGGGGATTAGCGGCTTAACTCCGTCAGCGGGAGACGTTTAAATAGGATTAGGACGGTTCTAGATCGTCTTCTTTTGTCGGCAAAGGATTAAGAATATTCCAGAATTATCTGGCCCCTTCGAGTTCTAGAATGTTCGGCTTTGCCTATAAAAAAGACTTCCGTCACCTCGAGTCAGTCAGTCTTAGCCTGAGAGTAGACCAGTGAAGATCTGTGATAAGTGTAATAAGTGAGTGTCAGTGTGATAAACTAGTCAGTGTTGAACCGGCTCGTGTAATAAGTGTATCAGTGAACTGTGACAGTCTCGCGAGTGTAATAAACTGTTTCTGTTTGTTACTGTGTGTCAGTTTGTGATACTTGAAGAATCTTACGGTCGGTGGACTAGTGAACTGTAAGTGTTAACTATTAGTTATAGATTGTAGTGTAATTTTATAATATCCATAGAAACTATTGTAACTAGTTAAGCTATCTAGAATTAGTCTTATATTGTTGTAATAATTAAATAGGAGTTAGGCCTAGATTATAATATTTAGAATATTGTCATTATAAATTTATATTAGTTTAATAATTTAATTGTTAATAGTTTACTTGTATCTTTTTAATCAATTTTGTTAATAAATAGTAGTATCTTTAATTAAGGAATTGTTTAATTCATTTTAATACCCAGTAGCCCGTAACAAATTGGTGTCAGAAGTGGGATTATTGTGTAATTGCTATTATTTTGTATTTTGTCTTGCATTTTGTAATTATTGGGCTACTGTGTGCAGAATGGCTTCTAAAAGTGTTAAGTTAATTGATTTAAAAGTTGCGGATTTGAAACGTGAATTGGAGGAACGTGATCTTGATTGTTCCGGAACTAAAAGTGTACTGCAAGAGCGCTTGCGTCAATTTTTTGTAGATTTAGGGGAAAATCCAGATGACGTTCTGTTTGAAACTGATTTAAGCAGGTTGTCTGCAACTTTAAAAAATGAGTTAAGCAATGTAGAAAATAAGCTAGGTAATGTACAGAATGAATTAGGTACTGTTAAAAATGAGTTAAGCAATGTTAAAAATGAGTTAGGTAATGAGTTAAGTAGTGTCAAAAATGAGTTAGGTAATGAATTAGGTACTGTAAAAAGTGATTTATTGGATACATTAGAGTCTAAGTTAGGCACATCAGAGACTAAGTTAATGGAAAATGTAGATAATAAGTTAGCCGATGTAAACAATAAAGTAGCTAATGTAGAATCTAGGTTAGGAGAAAAATTTAATTCAATTGAAAATGAACTTAGGCTAAGAGTAGAAGCTCTCGAGGGACGTATGAGCAACCCACCGACGAACGACACCGACCGTTCCACAGAGGGCAGCTTTCATAGGACCATTATGCCCGCCAACGCTGGAACGCCATCAAATCACAACACTATTCCAGTATTCGACGGAAAGACGCCGTGGGAGGACTACATGACTCTCTTCGAGACGGCGGCTTCAATCCACGGTTGGTCAAAAGAGACCCAAGCTTCAGCGTTGTGTCTGGCCTTGCGTGGAGACGCCTTGGGAGTACTGCAAGGGATGCCCATGACAGAGCGGTCTAACTACGGGGAACTGGTTAGAAGACTGGAGATGCGTTTCGGCCATCGCCACATGGACCAGCTATATCGCTCACAGCTGAGAAGCAGGATCCAGAAGACCAACGAAACGCTACAGGAATTTGAAGCAGACATTGCACGGCTGGTGAGGAATGCTTACCCATCGGTCACCGATGATGTCTACGAGAGCCTGGCTGTCGACAAATTCCTGGATGGACTTCGGGACCCCGAGACGCAACAGGCAGTGAAGCTCGCCCGGCCAAAGACTTTGGGTGACGCATTATCTCAGGCCATGGAGTTCGAGGCTGTCAGGCAGTCAGTACGGGGCCATGCGCGAGTTCGAGCAGCTGAAGTGGAGCCTACTGTGGTCCCTAGCGTCGAAGACATAGTGACAAAGGTTTTGGAGGCTCTCAGGACCCGTAAGAAAGAGATACGCTGTTGGAGCTGCGGCCAACTTGGACACCCTAGAAGCAAGTGTCCATCCAAGAAGCAAGAAAAGCCACAGGAAAACTAAGTAGGGTTGATGGGAAGGGGCAACTGTCAACCCGTAAAGTCAAAGGCCCCGGGAAGACCATCAGAGTTGCGTCAATAGGAAGCAGATCGAACAGTTTCTACGTAGATGGGATGGTGAACGGGCAGCTGCGAAGTCTGCTACTGGATACCGGCGCAACCATGACTATCTTGAACTTGAAAACAGTTCCGGCTGATAAGATCTTACCAACGACTTGGACATTACGGACTGCCACAGGAGAGCCTGCCAAGGTCTACGGGGAGACAGTTGCCACCTTCATCATCGGGGGTCAACATCTGAAGCACCGCGCTCTCGTGGCAGATATTGATGAAGATGTCATATTAGGCACGGACTTGATGATCGCATACGGGATCAACCTGGATATGGCGAGAGGGGTGATGACGATGGGAGACGAAGAAGTCATCCTTCGGCAGGGAAAGGACATCTACGCACGAGTGCGCCTACTAGAAGACACCACTTTACCTGCACGGAGCCAAATCATAACGCATGGGAAGATCGAAGGACACCTACCTGAGGGTCAATGCTTGATAATTGAACCTGGAAGGCAAGAAGAACAGGAGATCGGACGCGGCTTAATGGTTGCAAGGTCTCTCATCAAGGTCGGACGTACCACTCCGATTCGGCTAATGAACCTGAACAGCTTCCCAGTAACGCTGAACAAAGGAACAATGATAGGGGAATGTACAACCGCTACCTCAGTGGTTCGTCAGCTGCAACGTCATCCCACCGAGCTGCGAGGACTGCCGGAAGAACTAACAGGATTTGTGGACGAATCATGCCGGGAACTCTCGCCTGAACAGAGCGAGGAAGTGAAAAAGATGATTATCCGATGGCAGGACGTTTTCGAGATCAGCCCAGGACCACGGGGTAGAACGGGTATCGTCCAGCATAGGATTGACACCGGGGATGCTAAGCCCATCCGACAGGTCCCGCGGAGGCTGCCGTTAGCCAAACGGGAGGACGCCGAGAAGATCATCAAGGAGATGGCGACTGATGGTGTCATTGAGCCTTCGAGTAGCCCCTGGATGTCTCCTGTTGTATTGGTGAAGAAGAAGGACGGCACAACGAGATTCTGCGTAGACTACCGCCTTCTGAACAACGTCACCAAGAAAGACAGTTATCCGCTCCCCAGGATTGATGACACGCTGGACACCCTGGAGGGGTGTGAACTTTTCTCTACCTTGGATCTCCGCAGTGGATATTGGCAGATTGGATTGAAACCTGAAGATAAAGAGAAGACAGCGTTCTCGATTGGGACTGGACTCTGGCAATTTACGGTAATGCCAT
The DNA here is from genome assembly GCA_037127475.1 of Arma custos. NCBI lineage: Eukaryota > Metazoa > Arthropoda > Insecta > Hemiptera > Pentatomidae > Arma > Arma custos. Next base: position 208,339,221 of record CM073759.1, on the reverse strand, counting down.
TCGGGCTTTGCAATGCTCCTGCAACATTTGAGAGGCTGATGGAAAGCGTGTTAAGAGGTCTCTCTTGGGAAATTTGCCTGGTATATTTAGATGACATCATTGTGCTGGGAAAGTCCTTCGCTCACCATCTGAAGAATCTGGAGAAGGTCTTCGAACGACTGTGTGCAGCGAACCTTAAATTGAACCCGAAGAAGTGTCATCTCTTCCGAAGGCAAGTCAACTATCTGGGGCATGTTGTGTCGGACAATGGAGTTGCCGTTGACCCAGAGAAGATTGCAGCGATCACCGACTGGCCAGTACCTCGAGATAAGCACCAAGTAAGAAGTTTTCTCGGCCTCTGCACCTACTACAGGAGGTACGTGAAAGGATTTGCAAACATTGCGAAACCTCTTACCAGGCTCACCGAGGAAAAACGGACTTTCCTTTGGGATCACGAATGTCAGGCATCCTTTGAGGAGTTGAAGAAGAAGTTGAGTAGTGCTCCTATTCTGAGCTATCCCCGTCCCGAGGGCAAGTTCATACTTGACACAGACGCCAGCAACACCGCTATTGGGAGCGTCCTCTCTCAGCTCCAAGATGGAGAAGAAAGGGTCATTGGATATTTCAGTAAAGCGCTCTCAGCTCCGGAACGCAACTACTGTGTCACAAGGAAGGAGCTTCTGGCAGTGGTGAAATCTATAGAGCATTTTCACAAATATCTATACGGCAGAAGATTCCTCCTGAGAACGGACCACGCGGCTCTAATGTGGCTGCTACGATTCAAGTCACCAGAAGGACAAGTGGCGAGGTGGATAGAGCGCCTTCAAGAATATGACTTTGAATCTGCTCATCGTGCTGGAACGAGTCACAGAAATGCGGATGCGCTCTCTAGGAGACCTTGTGACGAAAAATGCGGGCATTGTTCTCGACAAGAAGAGAAGCAGGCAGCAGTGTTGAGGACAACGGTGGTCATGGACAGTTGGCAGGATGCAGAGGTGTCAAAGGAGCAGGACGGGGACCCGGACTTGAAACAAATGAAGCAGTGGAAACTATCAGGGCAAGGAAGACCAACCTGGCAGGATGTTGCTCCAATGTCGAAGAATGTAAAGACTTACTGGGCCCAATGGGACTCCATTCTAGTGGACAACGGGCTGCTGAAACGGGCATTGGAGAACACGGAAGGAGATCAGCGCAGACTTCAGCTCATCGTTCCAAAGAGTAAAGTGCCCGAAGTACTCAGGGAACTTCATGACGGAGTATCTGGCGGCCACCTTGGAGTTCACCGTACATTGGAAAAGGTACGTGAACGCTTTTACTGGGCAAACCTTAAGGACGATGTGTTGGACTGGTGCAGGCGTTGTGCGACTTGTGCGGCTTCTAACGGACCCATAAGAAGAAAGAAGGCCCCAATGAGGAAGTACAACGTGGGAGCACCGTTTGAGAGAATAGCAATTGACATCGCTGGCCCTTTCCCTGTGACGGATGAAGGTAACCGGTATATTCTCGTGGCCATGGACTACTTTTCCAAGTGGGTGGAAGCTTACGCCCTTCCGAATCAGGAGGCAGTCACGGTTGCGGACGTACTGGTGAAGCAGCTCGTCAGTAGGTTTGGGGTGCCCATGGAACTTCACTCTGACCAGGGACGAAACTTCGAGTCTGCAGTCTTCTCCGGGATGTGCGAAGCACTGGGAATACGGAAGACCAGGACGACATCTCTTCACCCTCAATCCGATGGCATGGTGGAGCGCATGAACAGGACTATGGGTCGATATTTGTCGAAAGTGGTCTCCGACCATCAGCGAGACTGGGACCAGTATCTTCACCTGTTCCTGCTGGCGTACCGCAGTTCAGTCAGTGAGGCAACGGGGCAGACTCCCGCAAATGTGGTATTCGGCAGAGAACTTCGGTTGCCTTGTGATCTGAAATTCGGTTTCAAGCCTGATGAGGAAATTGCCGGAGAAGAGTACGTCTCGGATCTACGGAAGCGAATGGATAATATCCACGAGAAGGTTCGCACAAACATCCAGGGAGCCAGTGACAGAATGAAGGAGCGTTACGACATCAGGGCTGAGAAGGGTGGCTACCAACCTGGAGACTTGGTCTGGCTAAATGATCCTCGAAGAAGGCGAGGCTACTCACCTAAACTTCAGAACTCCTGGGACGGCCCGTATGAGATCGTCAAGAGGATCAATGACGTCATATATAGGATCAGGAAGCAGCCGAAAGGAAAACCCAAGGTAGTCCATTTCAATAGACTGGCCCCGTACAAAGGAGACCACGGCCCGAAAGAAGACCAGCAGGTCAGGTACCTAAACAACGTCAAGACAAATAACTCAGTTGCTCATACTAAAGTACCAGGGACCCGTGGAGTAACTCAGGTAATCTACAGAGATATCTTCTCGTTACCAGTGGAGTATTCTCTGGCCCATTGCGTTGCCGAAGATCTGAGGACTTCTCGAGGGATTGCAACGGTCTTCAGGAAGAAGTTCGGCGGAACTGAGGAGCTGGAACGCCAAGGACCAAGTGTCGGGAAGGCACTCCATCAGCCGCACGAAGGACGACACCTGTTTTACTTGGTTACCAAGCGTGCCTCTGATCAGAAGCCGACATATGACGCACTGAGGCGAAGCCTCGATGACCTTCGGAGTAAGCTTCTGAGACTGCGTGTCACTAAGCTCGCTATTCCGAAGTTGGGCTGTGGATACGACGGCTTGGAGTGGAAGATTGTCAGGGACATGATCGAGCAGACATTCGCCAACTCTGGAATTGCCATATTGGTGTGCACGTTCAACCCCTGGAAAGAAGATGCGTCTCCATCAGTAGAAGCTCATAAATGCCCGATTTCTCCGGACTTGCTCTGGGGCAGAGCACTTTTAAGGAGGGGGCAGTGTTACGGGCGCCGGCGGGAGGGCGGGGGCGGGGGATTAGCGGCTTAACTCCGTCAGCGGGAGACGTTTAAATAGGATTAGGACGGTTCTAGATCGTCTTCTTTTGTCGGCAAAGGATTAAGAATATTCCAGAATTATCTGGCCCCTTCGAGTTCTAGAATGTTCGGCTTTGCCTATAAAAAAGACTTCCGTCACCTCGAGTCAGTCAGTCTTAGCCTGAGAGTAGACCAGTGAAGATCTGTGATAAGTGTAATAAGTGAGTGTCAGTGTGATAAACTAGTCAGTGTTGAACCGGCTCGTGTAATAAGTGTATCAGTGAACTGTGACAGTCTCGCGAGTGTAATAAACTGTTTCTGTTTGTTACTGTGTGTCAGTTTGTGATACTTGAAGAATCTTACGGTCGGTGGACTAGTGAACTGTAAGTGTTAACTATTAGTTATAGATTGTAGTGTAATTTTATAATATCCATAGAAACTATTGTAACTAGTTAAGCTATCTAGAATTAGTCTTATATTGTTGTAATAATTAAATAGGAGTTAGGCCTAGATTATAATATTTAGAATATTGTCATTATAAATTTATATTAGTTTAATAATTTAATTGTTAATAGTTTACTTGTATCTTTTTAATCAATTTTGTTAATAAATAGTAGTATCTTTAATTAAGGAATTGTTTAATTCATTTTAATACCCAGTAGCCCGTAACAATATCCTTACTTCCCTCAAGTAAAATGATTTATAATTTAATTTAATATCATTTAATGTAGACTTCAACTGATAAAGAAATGAACGTTTCATATTTAATACGATTGTTTTTAGTAATCGAATATCCCTTATACCTGATCATAGGGATCATACTGTTTCTAAGCCTACGGTTGTACAAGGAGGTGGTTGGGTCCAGATAATTTACAACTGCTGGATTATTTCCTAATTTTTGGTGCCCATATTGAGCTGAATGAGCTGTCGGACAGTCTCTCGATCTCACAGATTCACTATGTAAACAATATAAATATGCCACAACCGATCTCCAATTTAGGGCATAAGGCACTCAGTAACTCATCATCCTACATTCTTAGGATTTTTTCAACTCACTCTAGTCTGAATATTTTTTACATCTTTGGAACAAGATTTATGAATGTAACGGAAAAGGGGCTTTAATATATTTTTTTCAGAATCTTGCTTAACTTCGTTTAATGAAATAATATTTACTTATCGCAAGAGGCCATAACAAAGTAAAATATAACTGGAAAAAAATATTAAAAAGTAAATAAATTAGGATCAGCTGTAAACTTATAAAATGTGAGAAAGGTGCTGACCCCTGGTTTAAAAAATGTACAAACCCCGAGGTCAGGGTTAAATACATAAAGAGAGGTGGGGGGGGGGAAGGAATGTTATAAAAGCTAACAGAAGAGAAAGGGCCCGGGGAAATAAAAATAATTAAACTCGGTTCTTCCAAGCAGCTCTATCTCACGGAATTATGAGCCAGTTCTCATTAGTCTATTTCTCATATATATATATATATATATATATATATATATATATATATATATATATATATATATATATATATTCAGCTATTCATTTAATTATATCTTTACCGTACCTTTAATATAATTTCATTATAGAGTGTTATCGGGAAAAAAATCCAAGTCTGTATTCTAGCATTTTATTTGTACTCTTTTTTTCAGCTGTACCATATATCATATAATTTTTTGTTAATTGTTTTGATTTTTAAATATTCTTATTTTAAAGAGAAAAGATATGCCCCCGGCCTGGATACTCTGTCTAGTGCGCTAAATAATTGAGCCACCGGAGTCGCCTGCCGGCAGAGGACAAATCTTTTCTCTTATCTGATCCCATGTCCCCGTGTTCTCGCAATTTTTGCGATGTATACAAGAGAAAGAACGTTCTTTGAACATTACTTTAATTTTGAGATCTTGTTGACTTACGTCATATTACTATTTATAATATTTTTAAATCAAAGCGGAGTTTTCAGATATAAACTTAACACCAAACAATCCAAGGGAGAATTCTGGGCGTGAGTAATGTGGTGTCCACCTCGGTTTATAATGTTATAATAAAATATTACTTCACAATTACTGTAATATTTTATTTATTGCTATATGTTTATAGCAATGGCTTCAGGTTTTTTTTTAATGCAAAGGCTCATAATCATAATAATGAATGGAAAAAAAATACTCGGGGAAGAAGAAGCATATATTTTCATAGTTTTCTTTTCTATTCATTCATCTATGTTTCAATTTCCCTTTCTAAAACTGTAGAAAGATGCGGAGAACCACCCAGGGCTCACTCAGCCTCTTAAAAGTTTTTATTCTTAACTCATATGTTATATAAACATGAGAGTTCAGTGCGACCTTGCCAAAATCATCTCTAATGCATAAAATATGGCTTAGAAGCTAGCACCTACTGTAAATCCGGTCATTTACTGAAAATAGCTATTCAACCACAGGATTGTATGGTACAGATTTTTTAAAATATGGTACTTAATTATGGAAAAAATCACAATATTAATAAATAATCAAGGATAGAGTTGTTCAGGGGGTGCAGTCAACAATAAGACTAAAATAAGGTAAACTTAATGTGACGACGTTTCGGCCTACGTTGTAATTAACTGAATTTAAATCTACTGATGATGCAAACAACTTTTTTTTTTTTATCGACACAACTGGTAAATCATAGTTTGATACATCTAATAATTATACTGTATTCGATGAGTAGTCGAACAACTTATAAGCATGGTCTGGTTTGCACCTAGTTTCAGTTTTTTATCTAATTGCAATAGTGTCATATGATACTTTAACATAATCTGAAAAATGTATATCGTGTCTTTTGAGATAAAAAAAAAAAGGTCGACAAATATCCTTCAATATTTTCCATCGATCATTTTTGGTCGACGAAAATGCTTTATCGATTGTAACAGAGGTTATAAGAAGGAAACCGATCCGCAGCCTTCGACAAGGATAAAAACTCGGGGTAAAAATAATCCTAATATAAGGCTTTGAGCCATCCATTCTTCCCTCAAGTCCTCTTTCTTCCCAATCGCTTATTTTTTATCTTGGTACTAAAGCTACTTTCATGAGAAAAAATAGTTTAATAACTATAATTCTTTGCTATAAAGTAATTATGTATGTGTACTTAATTACGGAACTTGAGAATTGCTGCAATAATCACCTCTTCACTTTTTTATACCATAAGGATTTAAGCTAGATCGGAAAAACGTCATACAGTGGTGGTCGCAATATGTGGTTAAAGGAAGCAAAGTAATGACTAATTATTAAATTATTGTCTATTATTATTGAAAACACCTCGTTCGTATAAAATATTTGAAAAAACATATTTCTTTTTAAATTAATTAATGTAGTAATACTTTTATCAATTCAATTGAGGAGCGGTGTAGCTCGGTACGTAGAGCGCAAAGTTGCTATACCCAAGGTCACTAGCTCATAAATCTCAGATAAACCATTTAACAATCACTGATCGATTCTGTGGAATCTGGAACCCTCTCTGTCCTCAATAAGTTGGTGGCCTTATTGTGGGAATAACCCGGCAGTGTAGCGTGATCTTGGACAAATCACATTTCTGAACAACCGTTTCCCTGCGAGCAGTACAGAATTTCCTCTTTAGTGAACCCAAGACCTCTCATGGATTGCACAGTACTAGTTGGGTAGATGACAATCTTCATGTTAGTGATAATGAAGTATAACAGTTTTAAATAACTAGAAGATAATCGCTGGCACGGTCGATGAAATCCAACTCATTTATTTATATAACACTTTATATATGAATATTTATTTGATGAAGTTCTTCCTAAAGTGCCTTGCCATTATCTCCAAACGTTCGCGGTCGTCTCGTTCCAGTGTCATCTGCAAATATTCTCGTGCATTTAGTATCCCTTTCAAATCTCGAATATTTTTCAAGCCAAGAAATTTGTTGTCTTCCTATACCTCGTCAGCCTTCTATTATTCCGCTGATAATCAGCTGCAAGATTCAACATTTCTTCATTCCATCAGTATTTATTGTTCAGTTTCGCGTCCCGTCCAAGATATATTCTAGGCAAAAGTCGGTTTATCCACATTTTTAATACATCTATGCGGTTCATGACAATTTTAATTACATTGCACATAAAGCAGCACCAATCAACCGAAGCATTTAACCATTCCTTATCTTAATAATAAGTTGAACTGGACACATGAATGGTCTCATTTTCAAGGCTTCTTTTCATTGCTGTACTGCGTTTAATTTATATTTCTGGATCCAAGTGATCAGTTATGATAGTCTCCAAATATAAGTAAGGATATACTTCCCTCTTTCCTAGCTTTGTTCCTTTCCATTAATACTATTGAATTAGCCAAGGGTAACTCTTACATCATACATAGTAAAGTTAAGTGTTATAAATTTAGATGAATATATTTGGTGCCAGTTGCTAAGGTGTTGGTTGGTGAATCTTTTTACTCGGCTTTTCGGCGAATTGAAGTCCATAACCCAGCTATCAAATGACGTATATCAGTGAAATACATTTCAAAACAAACAAAGCCACGCCTGAAGACATTGCAAGCACATACATTAGGATTATTTAAATAGGCAAGGCCAAACATTCCAGAACACGGAAGTAGGAGGAGACTGTTCTGGGATTGTTTAAAACCTTCTTAATCTCTTCCGACAAAGGAGAGGCGGTTCTATTATGTTCGAGAAGGTTCTAATTCTATCTTAACTTCTCCCACCGACGGGCTTAAGACGTTAATCCCTTGTTTCTCTCTGTGACTGTAACAATTTGTTAAGTTTAGCTAGCGAAAACAGAAATGACAACTAATTCCCTTTTTACTTTTAGGATTACATTAGTATCCGTCCGCTGCTGTGCTCTATGGGAATCATTCGACTAACATGTTTAGATCAGTGTTTCTTCGGTACGTTAGCTAGTTTCTTTTAAACATGACTGCGACGGGATTGGTTTCCAACGCTTCAATCACGGACTTATTATTCATTACAATGTCTCTAATATTAAACAATTACATCATTACAGTTCATTTGTATAAATCTGCATGTAAAATCCAGTTACATAATTGTTTATACATAATTTTTATAATTATTTCTTTTTTTTGCCAAAAACTGATAGAGACGTGGGCAATGTTGAAAAATATCGATCTCAACGATCCTCGGAACGACCCAATACTGTAGTGGAGATGAAGGGAACAGTGTAGGAGTACAGAGATATATGTGAGGGTTGGCATGGGAAGTAGTGAGGATGGTGTTGGAACTGACGGTCGGTAAATACTCCATTCATTTTCTTCAATGGCCTCTCAAGAAAAATGGGGGGAAAAACCGATCGCGTCCAGAGCCTTGGGCGGTCCATGATTGATGCCTGTTGATATCAAGATCCTCTTCGATATCTGTCCGCTATACCAAGACCTACTTGTACGCAATGTTATCAGAATATATTTATATTTATATAATTTTTTGTAAGGATATATAAGAATAGTGAACCGTGCAATCATTATCATTATCATGGTGGTATAACCCAGCGCTTGAAATATAAAATTAAGATTTTCTATTTATTGGACGACTGAAAAGATGGAGGAAAAAACGGTCACAATACTCTCGGTATATATAATTATAACTGAGAATAATCATCTCTATGATTAATTAAGATTTGTTCAGTTCTTAATTCATTATATCCACATTAAACAAATAAATAACCAGCATAGTTTACTAATTTATTTAGTTCTTATTGTCAGGAAATATATTAATTAATATACGTTTCATAAAAACTAGAACTCTTTTCAAATATTTACAGTAGTTAGCATAACTTTCTATAGCCAAAGTTGCAGATTCGCAGACTGGCAGTTGGCCCAAGTGCGGTGACCACATATATTATATATTATTTAAATGATTAGTGATCCACATATACATATATTATATGTATTATTTAAATGTATAATGATCGGATGATATTAAATGTATGAGTATTGATTAGTTTAATAAGGTGAATTAATTAAATGTATGTATCATTTTAATGTATAGAGTTTAAGTACGTCTTGAAGTAATTCGACTATTGTTTATGTAAGTAGTATTATATATTCGTTCACCTATGTACCTTAGCGAGATAAGAATGTATTAACGTATTAACGAATTTGTATTCGACTGTATGAGTAATTGTGCCATAGGTCAGTTATGTCGTCGTCTTGCTCGACTAAAAAATGTTTACTACTGTCTAATAAATTAGAGTGGGAGATGTAAATGTGATGGTGGGGGAAGCGTTTAGCCTGTCCGAGGCTGTTTTATCTAAGTCACTTTTTCAAGACTCATTCTAGACGCTGGCGGCCCAATTACCTCCGCCTATCTCAGATCCCCGACCAGGCTTGTATTAGTAATAATTGAATAATTGTATTAGATATTATAAATGCATGTTATACTAGTTTATGTATATATATATATATATTTGAAGAATATAATTTTATTTGGGGTTTCCTTTGTGAACTTTGTTGACTTTTTTTTCTCCTCCTAAGGGTCCACGGACATATTTTATATAATTAATAAATCAATTAGGGGAAAGGGTCATTACACAAGGTTTCATTAAGGAACAAAAACCCTTATTCTGTTCCATAAAATGGTTATGCCATTTTATGTAAGGGAAGTAGGATAGGGGATGCCAAGCAGTGCGGTGTTAGGTACGCGATAACAAAATGGATAAGTAAGATCCATTTCCAGTTACCTGGGAAGGACAAATGTAGGACTCCCACTGTGTAATCATTCGAGCAGCCGTAACAGAATACATTGGCATTCAATGAAAAAAAAACTTGGTTATTCCATTAATTAAAAGGAATCAATTGGGCTTTTACAATGTAAAAAAAAATCATTAATAATTTTGTAATGATATAAAAGTTTATATTATAATACTCCCCGAATTTTTTTTTTTTTTTTTTTTTTTTTAAATATTTTGTTTTATTTTATTTTAAAATATGTACAAATTTAAAAACATTGGTGGGATAATCCCTTACAATGAAAATGAGTTCACATTACAACGGTTACTGATTAATATGTTTTGTTGTTGGTAAAATTTAAAAAAACCAACAGAAATGAGAGTACATAGGATTTACTTAAGACAAAATTTATGTATAATATAATACAAAATGCATATTATTTATAATAGTATGTGTTTTGTTCGTTTGTGTCTATATTTTTGTGTTGTTGTTTTTGTATAATTTCCTATTTCTTGTATGAGTGTGTTGTCTGAAAGTTGGCATGAGGTGAAGAATCTGAGGGTTTGTTGGTGTATGAATTTTTGTATTGTTGGGATGTCCAGTTCTTTGTGCATTTGGGTGATTTTAGTATATATTGGATAGTTTTTTATGATTCTTAGACATTTGTTTTGAAAGATCTGTATTTTGTTAATGTGTGTTATGCTAGCTAAACTCCAGACTGGGCATGCGTAAGTTATCATGGGCCTAATGACTCCCTTATATAATATTTTTTTATTTTTTTCAGATAATTTTGACTTTTTGTTAAAGTATGGATACATTTTGTATAATATTCTGCGGGCGCTATTCAGTTTATTATTGATATGATTGTTGAATAGTAGTTTGCGGTCTAGAGAAATTCCTAAATATTTAATATGGTTTGATATAGGTATTGTGATATTGTTAAGTAGTATGGTAGAGGGGAGTATAGGTCTTCGTTTTGTGAAAATTATAGCTTCGGTTTTGTCAGTATTTGTATTGAGTCCCCATTTTTTCAGATATTTGTTAATTTTGCGAAATGCTTCCTGTAGTCTTTTAATTATTGCAGTTATCTTATACGATGATGACAGTATTGCTGTATCATCAGCGAACAGTGCGATATCTACATTATTGATTTTTGGGATGTCATTAATAAACAAATCAAATAATATAGGGCTGAGACAGGAACCTTGCGGTAGACCCGCGTTTGTGTATCTATTTGTTGAGTGGCTATTGTTTGATGAAATAAAGAATGTTCTGTTAGTTAAGAATGAGTATATTGTTAGAATTAAGTATCTTGGGATATTGTATTGTATTAATTTGTAGATGAGGAATTGAGGAGAAATTCTGTCGAATGCTTTTTCTATGTCAATGAGGATCATGCCTGTATGTTTTCTTAGGTTGAAATTCTTAGGTGTGTAAGTATGAAATTCATATTCTTTTTTTGTTAATTCTTCTCTTAATATTTTAAAATCTGTTGAATTGTATGTAATAAAGATTGCTTTATTTCTTTTATATTTGATGTTAATTTCTCCAGTTAGTTTTTCTTTTAGGTTTTTCATTAAGTCTTCATAATTATCAAATGTTTGGTGTACTATGATTGGTGGGTACGATTTAACTTTATTGCTTTGAATTGATTCACACATTGATTCAGCTAGGTCTTCATCATCTGATAATAAAGAAAAGCTATTGCTTACTGGGACAGTATAATTGTTAACAACTTTTCTTTTTTTTGAAGCACTCTTTGGGTCCATATTTTGTTTCACACTGACCCCTGAGGGCCCCGCGGTTATGTTGTGTAGATCTTGTACACTAATTTTCACTAGTTAACACTGAGTATTATATTTATATTAACTATTGATTATTAGTAAGGTTATGTATTCACGTAAGCGCACGTTAAACACCTATCCACTGCAAAGGTCAGAGGACAACTGGCGAATTTTTAGTCTTTACAGACACGTGCGATGGAAACCAACGTGATTTTGTCTTGACGGATCATTATTTCATCTGTTATTTGTTTATTAATTCAATGAAATTTACAACTGTATTATACTAATACAGCAAATAAATAGAATGAATGTATGAATTGACATGTAATGACAAGTAGAGACTACCCAGTGGTAGAACTCAAATAGCAAGTTCAACTTAGGGTATCACGAGGAATTATTCTTTTCAAACGCCTCGGAGGATTATCAGGGATTGAAGTGGTTGCTATGTTTGAAACTAGTGGGTTTGAGTGAGAAAAAGTTTGTCATGAAAAGGTTAATATCGGATTCGGGTCAAATCAGCTACAAATTGGATTTGTTCGTAACAAAGGAACATTGAGGATTTTACGAAGGATTTCGGATTGTAAGGATTAGATACGACAGGAATTCGAGTTTAAAACGTTTGTCAAGTAAATGTTGAAGAAGCCCGAAACGGCGTGCTGTTTCTCTTCGTTTCAGTCTAGTATGTGGATTCCAAGTTAATCTTTTGACAAAGTGTAGTCCTAAATACGGGACCTGTGGGATTGAAGAGTATGGGATGCTATAACTCGATCAGTGTTGACAGATAATAGACATGTGTCATTCACATAGGTGGTAAGGATAGCATTAGGATTAGTCGGGTATAGCTGTATAAACTGTGTAGGGGATTGGGCTGAGGATACTGCCTTGAGGAAAACCAGCAGAAAGCGGGATGAAAATACATTATTGTGATTTACTTTGAACGACCTGTTAGTGAAATAGGGTTGAATAAAGAGAAAATATGCAGGAGGTAGGAATTGGCGGAGTTTGTAAAGCAATCCAGGGTGCCAGACTCGGGATCATTGTTAAAAAAGATATTCACTCGGTCGAAACAGATCAGTTTAATGACTCTGATAGAGAGCAGCAATAAACAATGACTATGGAAAAACTACAGGCAAAAGAGAGAACTAGTATATATCATGAACCAGTTTTTTCCAATAAGACAGAGTTGAAGACTAGTACTCTAAGAGAGAAGTAGCTCGTTCAGAGCTGATGAAAAATGAAGTCTGACAGGGCTTAGTAGTGTAGCAGTTTCGTTTGATAATAGAGCCAATCTACCTGCTATGACAATTAAAATTTTTTTTGTAACTACTCTGCCCCTAACCAGATGTGAATATGAATCTTGTTCATTGAGTATTGGATTGTAGTTATTATTGCTATAATGGCTGGATGTAGACAGTTGCCAAATACATCTTCTTTTTGAAACCAAAAGTATTATTTTTTTTTAGATCTGATAATGTTTTGGTTTTCTTTCTTTTAAATGTTTCCCTATATGGAACGAATAAGTCAATGGGCAGTGACTAACAAGTTGAGGCTGAATGCGGAGAAGACAAAGGCGATGGTAATAGGTTCCAATCACCTCCTTAAAAACGTTCCTCATTCCCCAATCCTGTACTTAAATCACTTTAGACCAATCCCTCTCCTGGAAAAGTCATTGCCAATATATCTCGCTTTACTTTTTCTACCCTGAAGAGACTAAACTTCACCCGTCACCTACTTCCATTTGAAACTCGTAGACTCCTAGTTACCTCTTTTGTATTCCCCCACTTCGACTACTGCTGCGCCGTACATGGGGGTGCCTCTGTGGAACTCGAGACCAAAATAAAACGTTTGATGAATTGCTTTGTACGCTTTGTCTCCGGGATCCCCAGGGACACCCCTGTCTCCCGATTTTATGAAGATTTGAGGTGGTTGTATCATTCCTATCGCCGTAAGTATTTCCTTGCATCCTTCCCCATCAAGTTGTCCGATCCCACCATGAGCTCCTCAAATTTAAATACTCCATCCATTCCCGTGATACCCTCCCGTTCACACCCTTCCGATTTGTATATAGAGGCCCATCGAACCGCTGCTTTCGACAGAACGTTCCTGATTCGGTCCTGTTCCCTGTGGAATTCTATCCCTTCTTCCATCCGCTGTTTTAAGACCCTTCCTACCTTCAAATCTTGCTTATTTGATTACTTTCTATCCCTCCAGTTCCCCGAAGTGCATTCATAAAATTATCTATAGAATATTACTTAATTTGTTTATTCATTTTTATTTTTATTTTTAATGTGTAATGTGAAATCTTCATTTTTCATAATCATAAGAAGTTTTTTTTTATTTTTTATTATTTAATCAGCTTTTTAAATTGACTTTTCTACTTGTTTTTTTTTCTTTGTACTCTAAGGCTCTAAAGCCCACAATAATGAACAGTTACTTTATTCTAAAGGGACTTGTCCCAGAATAAATAAAGAATTTATTATTATACTTATATGCCACTGACCGTACCTTGTTTCATCCCCAGCCCATTCCATGTGTCCACGAGGAATGGAGGAATGGAGAACCGTAGCTATAAATGAAATATAATTTTATTGTTACCGTCAAACCACTTTTACCTCCATCATTTTTAATGTTGTTAAATAAAAAATTATCCCTAGTTTTTAGCTTAGTTCTCACACATACTACTATTTTATTTATAAGAAGGCATGGTGAATAAAAGGAAGAGATATCTGGTTGATGCGGCCAATTGACAGTGATAGGGCTGCCAGGATATCGTTAGAGGATAATGAAACGGGACAGAATTTCATTAAAAGCCGATGGAGAGTAGCCGGATACGTTATAGGGGTCGGTTGGATTATAGAGGGCGCTGTGATGGGCGAATGGGGCGCGGTGATGGATGACTCCACTGGGCGCAGTGTCTAGTTCACATTAAACCGTGTCATATAGTTCTCTAGTCTTTAGCATAGCAATACAAAGTTATGGTGTTTTATTATTAGACATTAATGTCATTTTTGTATCTGTTTCCCAGTCGCTTGGTTTCATTAAATTGATTTTGCATATATATTATGACTATTACAGTTTTCTTTAATTAACTTTGTTTTTGTCAGTATCAAATGAGTACGATGATCGGCTACTGACCTTTTGCTCCCGAGTTCGATACTGGCTGTCATTTTTATGCATTTATTCTGTTAACAGAAATGGATCGACGAACTGAGGCATTTTCATACACTCTCTTATAGCTAGCTATCTGAGCTTCTTTAATGGTGATAATCTTGATTGAGATTAGCATCTGATGATTAATCGAAATCAGACGGTGCAGGTTATTTTTTTATCGATTAGTAGTTACTACACTGTAAACAACGTTCCCATTGTAGTATCACATGCTCACAGAAGGTGCAAAGCTACAAATTATCAATCGTCAACAAATTATCGAAATCCTCTAGTTCTTTTTTTTCCTACTCTCTGTTACCTAGAATACCGATGAGAATATTAAAAAGTAAATGCCCTAGAAACATGTTTACAAACCGTTAATAAGTTAAAAAAATATCATATTCCCAGGCTATCGAGGAGAAAAAAAAAACATTGCGATCATATTTTTTGGATGAGATATTGCACAGGTGTGAAGGTAACATAAAAGAATAATAATATATATTAGAGTGTACATTTTTTCACAAATCGCCTTTTCTGTTTGAAATTAGTTAATGTAGTAATATTATCACTTCTTAGGCTTCAGATTTTTAATATTATTTTTATTTATTTTTTAATTTGTTCCTTTGTTTAATTATTTATGTAACTTTATGCAACTATGGATAAACGACATTGCTACAATGTGAATCATAAATTTTGCCTATCTAGGTATAAATATGAGGTATCTTCATTGAGTACCTGAAACGCACAGACTACTGAGGTGTGTTAGACAAGGTTATGTATTTTTACAGATATGTTTATTTACAAACACACAACTGAAAATTATGATGGAGTATGAAAATGGCATTTTCGATGTAACTCAAAACATAACGTGGCCATCTTTACGCTCCACAAGGCGATTATACTGCGTTGAATGGTTACGTAACGTTATCTTTACCTAAGGGCTTTATGCTAGCCATCGGGTACCATAAAGGGGAAGGCGATAAAGCGCAGGTTATGATACTGCTCTAGGTAGCCGTGGTAAAACGATAGCGGCTGCGACGTGTACAAAATCTAGGTATCGGCAGGTTTACCTCTGGGCGAAGTCCAGCTTAAAAGAATAAGATAAATTAACTTATCTGAAAATAATTTTACTAAAAATATTATTATATGTGTTTATTATAACAGGTGAAATAGGTTTTAGATAATGCTCATTAATCATAATGTTACGGGCTACTGGGTATTAAAATTAATTAAACTACTCCTAAATTAAATATGCTAATGTTTATTAATAAAATAATAAAAAGAATACAATTAAGTTATTAACAATTAAATTAATAAACTAATATAAGTTTACAATATTATTCCAACATTATTCTAAATATTTATTATGACTTAACTCCTATTTAATTACTAAAATAATATAAGATGTTACTAATTCTAAATGACCTAACTATGTACATAAATTTATACGAATACTATAAAATTACACTACAATTTACAACTACTAATTAACACTTACAGTTCACTAATCAAAGTCCACCGACCGTAAGAATCTCCAAATATAACAAACTGACACACAGTAATAAACAGAAACGGTTTATTACACTCACAAGACTGTCACAGTCCACTGATACACTTACTACACTGACCGGTTCAACACTGAATAGTTTATCATACTGACACTCACTTATTACAGTTCATCACAGTGCCTAGTCTACTCTCTGACTGACTCACTCGAGGCGAGGGGGTATTTAAATAGGCAAGGCCGAACATTCTAGACTGTAGGGGACGACTCGGAAGTAGGGGAAGACTGTTCTGGGAATGTCGAGAACCTTCTTGATCTCTTCAGACAAAAGGAGGCGTTCAAGAAAGTTCTAATCCAATCTTAACTTATCTCGCCGATGGCTTAAGATGCTAATACCTTCCTCCCGTCCTTCTCTATGTGACCGTAACAATAATATTGACATGACCATACAATTCCGAGCGTTAGCCTGTCCTGGTTCAAGGACTCATTTGAGTTTCATAAAAAAACAAAATTATCAATGTTTTTTCAAACAGATATATGCATTTTGTAATGCTATGTACAGACATATGATAGTGAAAGTTGGGTCCTGAATAAAGAAGAAGAAAGAATCTTGAATGTATCTTGAAGAAAAATACTGCGGCGGATTTATGGACCCATCTACGGAGCACGGAGAATCCGTAATAACGCAGAACACCGACAACTTTGAGAGACAGACTTGTTATATTTCATAAAATGAGCTCAATTAATATGGTTAGGCTATATGGTGAGGATGCCAAAAACAAGAATGCCCTGAAGACTGTTGGTAGGGAAGCTCGGTGGTAGAAGACACAAAAGAAGCCCCCATACTAGATGCCAGATGATGTGGATGCCGATGCACTGGCAGGCAGTGGTGGATGAGGCCCAGGTCCTTATAGGACCGTAGTGACAAGGATTAAGTAAGTAATGTAATTTTAACTGAATTAATAAAAACTTCAAAAATAAAGTATAAAAAATAAAATCAGCCAACGTGTTCCTCAATACGATTTTTTGGATAATTTTTATAGAATCAAAATTGAGTACTTCTTTCACTCTTTTTATAGAAAATATATTTTTATAACATATAATTTCATTATATGCAACTGTATAAATATAAATTATTTTATATTTGTATCATGTATTTTTACACAAAGAAACACCCTTTATGTCAATTATTTATCCATATAATTGAATTTGCAAGAGGAGATTAGGTGATTAAATTACCTTTTGGACTATCGAATTATATCCTATAAAATAATGTTATCGGGCAGTGTAATACCACACCAGGCCTCAAACAGAAACCGGCTTTGAGGGGATTCCCAGAAGACGGAATGGATCGTATTACCCCTCCCTGCCTTAATTAAGGTTCTCTTGAATATAAAGCTTTCCAAGCAATCATTAAAATATAAAACAAAAATATTATATAAAAACAAAAATATATAAAAACAGAAATATTATAATTTTTAATCCAGTTAAAAAAATATCAAATTCTTATGTTAATGTAGCCCCAAAAATGTAACATTGGGAAAAATATTAAAGAATTTTGACAGAGAAAACTAATCAGATGAAATTTCAAGTTAGTTGAAATATATGCTGCGGTATTTTGAACATTGAAATATCAAACATATACGTTTGATGTAGATGCCAAACTGATACAACTACATTCCATGAAGGGTCTTCAGGGTTCAGTACATTTTAGAAACTGTACTGTTGCTTGGTCAACGGTTGAGCAGGGTGGTGATATGTCCTAGATCATGCTCAACCTTCAGAATTTTCCCCCATTTTAAGAACCCACTTTATAGAGACTGGGTGAGCCAAGGAGGGTCCTAGATCCCACAGGATCCTCCATCTTCCGTCTGCTAAAAGATTTAATAAAAGTCATGCAGCGGAATTTGAACCTAGAACCTTACGCTGGGTTTCTAAACAAATATGATCGAATGACTTGAACGTGTATTTTGGACTTTATACCAATTTCTCTTGTACCTGTTCTATTAGGACATTTTGCCTGCGCTTAAAGGCAGATTAGAGGTGATTCTACCATTATGGCAAAGATATAGTGGAGAGTAAGAAACAGTTTTCGTGTTGGTGAATTGGTTGCTGATAATTTAAGAATACATATGGTAATTATCTTTCATGTATAGGCTATAAGGAATAGTTTATTAAACCTTAACTTTAAAGAATACAGCACATGATTGTCCCCTTAAGTGCCTTCGAAAAAGTTTTTTTCTCTTTTGTAGTTGTATAAACAAATTTCTGACAATTTGATATGTTAGTAATATAAAAACTACAGTTTTGTACAGGTACTACTATGTTACGGTTCTAGAAAAGTAATGTAACATTGAGATAAGGTTATAAGCATAGACCAAATTATTAGGTACGAAATAACCAATAACTATACAAATGCTTATTTGTTCTGCAAGTAAAAAAAATAGGCATAGCTTTAAAATGGACTAATACCTCTATCATATGCAACAGCAAATCCCATACACATATAAGAAAAACAAACCGATCAGTATGCAAAATAGGGAAATTTAACCGAACTAATGAAGTGATATAATTTATTCCAGTCAAATATCATTCAACGAATTATTCTGTTTGTAAATTCAGCTTCAATCGATTTTCAATTCTATCCTCTCCATTACATAATCAAAGCTTCAGACTCCCGATATAAATTATATTGTTATATCAATAGCCAATATAGAAAAAGAATATTCTACTGAAATATATAATATTTATTTTTGATGTTCTGAAGACCTGTGCGAACCCCCTATTTAGGAACTTAAAAACCAACCCTGGGAGACCGCAGGGAAGTGTTCCTTTGGTCGATGTGCTTACATTTGATCTAGGGATGGGGTAAATACTCCCTTGCTTTTCCTTCTTCCTTCCTCCCCTTTCTTCTTTCTACAACTATTTCTTGATCTCGCAAAAACGGTCCCTCCCGGTTTTGTATTGTATAACGTCAGCGGCCTTGAGCAGGTTCGAGTAAAAACCGCCTTCAGCGGACTCAGCCCATCGTAACGCCTTAAAATACCGAAAGGTAACAGAGGGGTTTTGGTTTATAAGAAGCATTTTCAGTTATTTATTGTAAATTTGTATTATATTATAAATAAAATCTTGAAGGATGTGAATATATATGTATATATACATATTTTACTCCATTCCTACCAGTGATAAAATTTTATTTTGTTAATTAATACTCATTACTTCCGCTTATCTAAGGTATTTACGGGTTTAAATGGGCAGATTTTAATTACCTATATTCATTGATAAGAACTGGAATAAATTACTAAAGCTAAATTGAAAATCTTACCTTGAATTGATTAATTACTCTTATTAACTACTAATAAACCTTTTATCATTTGAATATAAATATGGATAAACATCAGGCAATCAATAGATAAGGCAAAATACATTTCACTAACATTAATTTATTATTAACCACAGTTAAAAGCAATAATATAAACAAATTGATTTCAATTTGAAACAATATAATGGACAAATCCATCTCAATAGAAAAATAATATAATAAACAGATTAATCTCAATATTAAATAATATAATGAATAAATTAATTTCAATAGAAAACAATATAATGAACAAATCAAAGAAATTGATCTTGAAAATTTACATTTATCAAATATTAAATATAATTATTAATTTCTTACTATCAAATGTCTTTATGATAACATAGCCAATTAGCAGATTAAATATATATACATATAGCGTTTTGAATTTATTTAATTTAAATTTTATGAGCTCTAAACAAATTGTAGTTATCGACGTATTCTGCAGAATAATGATATATTAGTACTTGCGTTGATAGACGAGGTGATCCTATCCCCCGCGATGGTCAATCTTCTTCCACAGCTTGAGATGGAGCGCTTGTTGTTGCTTGATCGAATGATTGAATTGAAGTCTCCTATGTTACTCGCTGAAAGGGTTGAACTGAAGAGCTTGTTTTATCTATGGAAGGGATAGGTGAGACTGCCGACCCCTAGCGGCATTTTACTTAAACTCTTCAAAGTTCTCTAGGAAATATCCTCCGGTTTTTCGTGTCCAGGTTTATTAAGGAGTGATTATATTCTTCTTCATTAGACGATAGTTGCGTCATGTATCAATATATATAATATAGACCAAATTATTGGGGAGGAAAGCAAAAATGTAAGTATAAAATGACTGAAAACAATAATCGATTTGAAACTGTGTACGAAAAAATTTACAAAATCGTATAGCAAAAACAATGTTTGAGATCGAGTGATTTGAAAAATTGAGTGATTCGCTTTGTATCTTTCCGAGAGTTATTATAAAAAATAATCATGAATTTGCAAAATCACCAAAAGACAGCAACAAGAACTAGGTCACTCAGGCAGGTAGCAAGACCCCATGGTGAGGGAGGTTCAAGATATACGAAAGAGGTGAGAGACTTTTGGAAAAAAGGACTCCTGAAATGGACTCCGAGGTAGGTGAATTGAAGGACTTGAGCTGTAGAGAGCAATCGACCAAAAATAGACCTCTGGAAAGAAACACAATTCACAATATAGCTAGGACATTTAAATAAATAAAATGGTGAGTAATTATATTCATTAATTAATCTTGCTTCCAACTATATTAAATAGCATTATTCAAAACATATTTAATACCCCATGACATTGATAAGAAGAATGGGGACAAGAGGTACCATCTTTTTTTTTTAATTTCATTTTTTAATAATATAAAAATTAATATTTAAAGCTTTAAAATTTAATTAAATAACGTTGTAGTACACAATGAGGAAATTACAAGAGAGTCCAAAGTACACCCACACATCCGTACTTGTTGTTTAAAATTGTTTAATCATTTTTAATTTTAAAAATATCCTAAAACGATCGACCGTTTAATCTGATAATAAGAACAAAAATCGGAGGTAAAAAAATTAAAATCAATTGGAAACTGTTTGTTTATATATCCTCATGAATTTTTCACTAAATAATTCGAGTTTCAGAAAACAATAAGAAGAAAAAAATTTTCGTACGGATTTTTTACATTGAAAATGTAGTTTGATTTCGATTAACTGAAAAACAGATATCTAGATATACAATAAAATAAATTGATACGCTCAAAATAATAAAATACTTGCTTTTCTTTAGAATCAAGTAGGGAATCAAAGCTTTTCCCTATGCAATTACTGTTCGTTATCATTTCCTGAATTTAAATTTCAGTTTTTGTCAATTCTGATAGCTTAAGAAGAAGGCTAGTTTATTTTTTCCATCGATAAAAAACAGTTATTCTAATATCTTTGAAAGTATATGCAAACAAATATGATTACCAAATAAATAAAAAAATGTAAAAAAAAGAGATTTTTTATGTATAGCGTTTATAAGATAAGATAGTTAGTGAGACCCTGGTGAAACAAACCACGTCACAAAATCAAGAACTTTCACTCACTTTCAAATTTGTGAGAGGTCCTGCCGGTTGGAAGTAGACCGTGTTCTATATCCGATATAAAAAGTGCTTTACTTATGAAAATTCTAGTGTATTCTTGTTTCGAGGTTAAGATTCTTAATATCAATTTACATCACTTTTTAAAGTTTTTGTCTTTATTTATACACAAGTCAAATTAATATTTAATAGTATGAAGTAGATAAAAAATTTACTGAAGCAATTTCTCTTGAGTTGTGTGGTTCGTAAGATAGCGCAGAACGGTTGTAAATCCGTATTACCATTATTACCGAATGGGGAGATTACTCTAGATTTACTGTCCATGGTCGCTAGGTACTTAACTCGAGACTTATGACGACTATCCGAAGCATAATTTTTTAAGTTTTATGCCGAAGACTGGGATAAAAATCATCAACCGTGGAATGAATAGTAAAAAGATCTTTTTAAACAGTAAAAACATAACATATACTTTTACAATATCCTAGAAGGGAGAGTTAAACATACAGGATTTAGAATTTTTGTAGAGAAAACCAATTTTCTGACAAATTTAAATAGTTTTTAAGAAATTTGTCAAACTCAGAGAGTAAGAAATTTGAAATATTTAGCCAAATTACAAAACCTAATGAACGATTACCAAATGGAACATTCACTCACTTCTCTAATAAAATAATTATAATAATTAATAATCCCGTCAATGAATAAGTAATTTAATAAAATCTGAACAGAAGAATAACCGAAATTATTTCGATTGTCATTGTTTAAATTAATAGAATAATATTACAGAACCATAACAAAATCTAATGAATATAATCTCTAAGCTCCCAATTAATTACAAAAGATTCATATACATGACAATCATTAGGCCCATCTGGACTATCGGAGTAGAACTTTAGGGCTCCACTAAGCCATCGGATTCCTCTCGTATTCAATCATTACAATTCAAAATCCTTCGTAAAATCCTCAACGCTCCTTACTTTATTATGAACAAAGTAACCCATAATCACCAAAATATCCCATTTGTTCAATATACAATTTTAAAATTCAATAAATATATATATTTTTTTATTTATTTTAGTTAGCGGCTTCAATTTATTGTTTATATGTACTTTTTTTAAATAGACATTTTCTTTGGAGTCTGCGCTGTTGTTGTTACCTTTCGAGTTGATACATTATTCTTTTTAAGCATCTTTTATAAGCTTTTTCGAGAATTCTCAACTATTTCCTTAATTCAGAACAAGAACTCAGATTGAACGAAAAAGGGTATTGGGAAACCTTGTATATTCAGAGTGCGAAGCTAATTATAAGATTATAGATTAGTAAAGAGATCCAATTAAACTTAGTGGCAAGGAATAGGAGACGACGTGAGATTCCCCTAGGATCTAGGCAAACTTAACCAAACTGTCCACAAAACACATCAGCTCTCACCTTCCAGTTCTCGAAGAGTGTATTGGAATTCACTAAACGTTTGGTCACGACCCAGGAAGATTTTCTGGAAAACGTACAGAATACCAATTAGCAGTGGAGAATACCACGAGTAAGATATTTTTCAGAAAATAATTCTCAAATATAAAAATTGTTTGTACGTCCAGATACTCTTATGAGAGGTCATTTAAATGCACATCTCTTTGATAGAGGTATCAATACATCCAAATGCCCCAATGCCAATTAGCACTTGCTTTCATTTATTTATAATTTGTTTTAAAGGCAAATCCTAGAAAGAAAAGAATTAATCTCTAATTATACAATTTAGTGCAATAGAAATGCAACAAGACTGTATGTGTGTGTAACTAATAAGTTTTGTTTACATAATTATGTGTAAGAATAAAAAAGGTAAATAAAACTAACCAGCTATTAAAAAATGAGGGATATAAACATAATCGAAAAACTTCAAAGAAGTACATAATCTGATATTATGTGTACTAATCATCTCGACACTTGCGAGGCAGAGGTACATAATGGTTTAAGTAGCATGTTGTATATTATAATTTTGTTTGTTAGTGATAGTTTATTTTTGTGGTGAAGAAGTTGTCTTAGGAATGAGAGTCGGTGATTCAATTTTTTCTTGAAATTACGTTTAATTTTACGTCCGATTTCCAAGTCAGTCTTCAGTCCATTGTACGGCTCAAGTATTCTGTATGTGTTAATCTGTGCAATGGTGAATTGTAAAGTATTAGTGTAGGGCAGCCTGAATGTCTAAGTGTAAATGTTACTTGGTTAGAGTTTTATATGATAATTTTTATACGTCATTTAGCGAGCCAATTTTGTAAAGAATTTAAGTGTGTCTGAAGATTCTGAGAAGCTGTGTTCGGATTAGTACTGGTTGAAAGTATGACAGTATCGTTTTCATATGTAGCAAGTAGTGTTTTTGGCGTCCCTGGGATGTCGTAAGTGTATACGGAGTATAAAACTGGACGTGGCCCTGCGGTACTCCTGCATTTATTCGGCAATAGTCGGAATGTTTACCATCTGATTAACATTAAAAAAATCTATCCTCAAGATGACGTCTTATCACTAGATAATATGCTTGCAGTAGAACTAATTTTATTTTGCCATCGTGCCAAACTTTATCGATAGCTTGTTAAACGTACAAGAAAGCTGTTGTGAAATATTCCTTCTTTTCTAGTGCTACGGAAATACTATCAACCACTCTGTGATGTTGTTGTGTTGTAGAATATGCAGGCCTAAACGCGAATTGGTGGTTATTTTAAGAATTGAAATATTTTTCTGGATTTCAATGCCGAGAGATTTTCTCAATTATAGTTACCAGCAATGTTTCGATTTCAGAGACTATAAGGGTTAAGCAAATTGTGATTTTGGAAACAATTAATATAGTAAGAAAACTTAAAGTATTTTTAAATTTTATTAATTAAAGGATTAAGTATTAAGTATTACAAAATATAAAGTATGCACTATTTTGTTTTTTTATTGAATCATGTTAGATGAAAATTTTTAGTGAACTGAATAATATGACACTCTTATATGATGATTTAAGAATCAAATAATTTATTACGCTGATGTGATGTGTGACTACCTTTGTCACAATGACTGATTAGGTATCATATTTAGATTAATAATTCAATTATTTATTACATATTTCTCTAAAACACTTGTGATGTAACATTTTATCGGAGTTGTCTAGCAACGGATCGTGTAACTACTTTCTGTTTAGTCTTTTTTCGTGCTCGATCAGTTATATTATAAATATTTTAAAAATTATAAAATCACGGAAGCACTTATCTTGACTGGCGAAAGCCTTTATAGAAATTATATGACTGTTTTTCAATTAAAAGAAGAAAAATAGAATACATCTATTAAAAAAAAACCTACACCTTATTCCAACATATCGATTTTAGGACTTTTATTTATATACAGAGAATGTAATTAAATACAATTAATACACTTTTTATAGAATCTATGTCTTTATCTTATAATTTTCATTTTTTCTTTTTTTAAACTGGATTTAAGTTTTCATTTATTTAGGGTAAGAGAAATAAAACTGTTTTCCAGTTGTTGTTTAATTAATTAATTTTCACTCTTTAGAGACGTTTCGACACTATGGCGTCATTCTCAATCTTTTCTTCTCCTGAATCTTTTAACTTTAATAAATAAATTAACAATAATTACATTACTATAAATAATTTAACATAAATGTCCAAAGATAACACTCTATAAGTATAAGTACCTGGAAAGTCATACTTTTAAAAATTCTTTAGACTTTAGGCTAAAGTTTCGAATAGAGAAAATAATACTATTAAAAGAAAAAATTTAGAAACTTTATTCATAAATGATAAATTGGAAAATGCTGAAAATGATAGAAAAGAAGCAGGAGAAATCAGTAAATTATATTCATCCATAAATTTAAAATTAAAACTAATAGATCATAAGATGCCTTATACTTTGAAAACAAATCAGATAATAATTATAATAACCTGACCATATAACCTACTAGTAGATCTTTAAAAAATTTTCATATATTTCATAATTAATTAATTGATTTGATAAAATATTTTTTAAAATTATATATATAAAAAATTAAAATAATAATAAATAAACGTTTACATTAAAAAAAAAAAATAATTTTTTACTTTGTATTATTTTTGTTGATGTGCTGTTAGAACATATTTTGTTATTTTATACTAAAGTCTAATGATTCATAGAAATGAGAAAAAAGATCTGATGGTTCAAAGATCAAAATTTGGTTTTGTAATGCAATATTATTTATTGACCATGGAGGACTAATGATCTCCTAAGAATTTTTAAAAGTATGACTTTCCAGGTACTTATACTTACAGTATGTTATCTTTGGACATTTATGTTAAATTATTTATAGTAATGTAATTATTGTTAATTTATTTATTAAAGTTAAAAGATGCAGGAGAAGAAAAGATTGAGAATGACGCCATAGTGTCGAAACGTCTCTAAAGAGTGAAAATTAATGAATAAACAATGTCTTTATCTTTAAAATAAAAAAAAAATCAATATTTCATTTAGTGCAAAACACTCAATTTCTCAAATACCATGTGGGTACAGTACTAAAGTGAACTTCAATTTCTAGTTAATATCCGAGGTACCTCTACCTAAATTACAAGTACTTACTTTAGTAGTAGTAATTAAATGTAAATTTGTATAAATTGTTAAAGTTTAAGTTATAAATTGTTCATAAGTCGACTGAGGGTTAACCCCCTGGTTAATATTAATATGTATTTCTTAGTCATAAATTATTATGAGAGGATCTTCATGGCTATATCTAATTCAATAGAGCGTGGGTCTGATATAGATTTATATTACCCAGAAGGCTATTATCGATCTTAAAGAGGCTAGAAACTGAGACAATAACTTGACCATTTCCAATATCTACGATTGCACCATTCCTTCTTTATTGCCTCATATCTCTTTCTGAACAGGAAAATGTCCAGATCATGACAGAAAGAACTGACATTCAGTATCCCATTACAGATATTGTGTTTAAGGGTGAGATTACTATTGGTATCAGTAAAAGAATTTTAAAGATTTCCGCCTTTACTTTTATAGACAAACATAAATATCTGACTATTTTTATTTTAAAGAGAAAAGAGTTGTCCTGGCAGGGATTCGAACCCGGGTCTTCCGCATCACCATCAAAAGAATAATAAATAAAAAATAAATTATAAATATAAAGTTGACGTCAGTTAACGAGATCCTATTTAAAGCAATGTTCAATAAACATTCTTCCCTGTGTATACATCGCAAAAATCCGTCCAGGACAAATCTTTTCTCTTCAAAATAAAAATATTTAAAAATAATCACTATCAAAAGAATAAAAAATAAATTATAAATATCTGACGTTGATAAAACATTATTTCCTTGCACTTTGATCTTGAACCATATTAAAATGCCTAAGCAACAAATATTATCAAAATATCACGTATTACTTATTACAGACTACTGTACAATAAAATTACTGGTTTATGAATAATGAAGTAAAAATCTGGATTAGATATTTAAGTACCATTCAGATTTCACACAGCTGATTAATAAACATACCTTACCATTAGCGTGTTAAATAGCAGTTTTGAGATTCAAGCAAAATATAGTTTCTAATTTTCATGTTTATGTTTATTATGATGGATTGAACTGGTCAGGGGCGCAATCAATGATAACACAAAATAAGCAAAATTTATTTATTAATTGTGCCAACTTTTCGACGATGTAGGGCATTTTCAGAGCTAGGAAAGAATTGTGCTTGCAATTATTTATCAAAGTTTGAAAAAAATAATAAAAATAAATCAATAGACTAATTAAATAACTTCATCAGCTGTTTTAAAACGGAATTCACGAAAGGGATAATTAATTTCACTCATTCTTGTGAACAAGAGACAATTATATGGCGATCGTACCCTCTTTCTTTTTCTCTAATTTCAGTGATGGAATCTTATAAAATCGATCTATAAAAATTATAAGCCTTTCGTACCAGAACACTTCAACACTTTCTAGATAAACACTTTCAGCTCTCAATTTATTTCAAAAGTCTAATATACATGACTATTCTATGACCCTTTTGGACTTAAAATAGACTTTCGGGGCTCCACTAATTAACCCATTGAATCCCTTTCCTAATAAATCCTTACAATCCAAAAACCTGTATGTTTCTTACTTTGTTACCTATAAAATCATCCATACTGTCCTTAATGTCCAATTTTTCCCATTTCCCATGCTGGTTCGGCCAGAAACCGTTAACAATTCTCTTTCATGATAAACTTTATTCCCACCTAAAGTCAACTAGTTTCAAACCTTGCTGCTTCTTCAATTCCCGATTACCCTCCGAGGCGTCTGAAAAGAAGTTGGCCCTGCGATCTTCTAAGTTGAATTTGTTTTTCGTTTACTATCAGTGGGTAGTTTTTCTACTTACCTTCTACTCATGCTATTACGTATCATTCATCCTACTTACTTGTTGCAGCTGTGAACATTTCTCACACTTGATTTTTTTTTAATTTCATAAAGTTTAATCAGGCTGCGCCAGGATCTGAAATCAATCAAGGTGACTGTCAATATAAGACAAGAGACAGAAGCCACTTGACGGACTGTTACAATAAAGATGCACTACAAGACCCGGTAGGCCGCAGTATATCAATCCATCAGTCACCGGCTACGGCCATTTTGTCACGCCCTCTGCTGTTCTTGTCAGCTCTGAGTCTGATGCGTCTCCCATCTATTATCGCTGCCCCCTGCCTTCTGCTTAACTTCATTTGATGGTCAGTTTATAAATAAATATTACTTCGGGACCCTTCCTAGCGGATATCTCTCCCCACCAGACTCTTTTTATTGATTTCATTGGTGTCAAAATGATTCATCGTAGATCTATGGACTAAAAAAAGAATAAGTCTGGGCTGTGGTAAACATTGACCACCGTTGGTCATTTTTTCATATCCCGATCTGAAAGTTAGTATTTTATACGTATGTACTTTCTATCATTTGAAACAAACCACCTTCCAGTCATAAAATCTTTTATTCTTTTAACATGACGTTTCGGCATTCAAATGCCATTTTCAAATTTAATTATACATCAACAATTACTAAATAATATAAGTTTTGAAAAAGTTATAAGTCAAATCTGTAAAAAAAAAACAATCACAAATAAGCCATACAATCCAAAAATAAAAACAAAAAAACTTGTCCCTAAACAGTTAGCAAAACCAAGAATAGATACCTTATAAAATTGTAAAAAAATTATTATATCTATCATTTTCGTAGGGATACTTTATCCTCCCATGGTCAATTGTCTACTACTGGCTTTAAACTTTGATCTGTAAGGTAATGTGAGTTTATTATGATTATATTATTTGTACCCTACTGCATATTTTTAAAATTCTTTATTTTAAAACAACGAAATTCAAATAACATAATTTTTTTTAATTAATTTATTTTTTTATTGAAACAGTTTAATAACAATATGAAATTTTTAAAAATTATAAAAATATTATATGGAAAAAAAAGAGGTCAACAGATATAAGAAATATATTGGTAGGTTATTGAGTCAGGTTATAGAAATTACAATGAAGACAGTCCGGTATATTGAATAAGAATTAAAATGAATACGTATGTACTTGTACACGGGTTGTGCTCTGTTTTATATGCTTTAATATATCTTGAATATTCTGATTGATTTGGGGATGCTAGAGTATCATACGTATATAGAGGATTGGCATAAAACAAATAACAGAACTTAAAGTACGACTTAACTGTGAAGCAGGGGTATATTAGGTCTGGAGGTCGGTTTCGCCTGGCCGCGTCCGGGTCTTCTGCGCCCTGCATCGTCCGCCGGCTTCCGTCTTCCGTCCTTCCTACTCCGGATCTGTTCAGAGAGTCTTTCTCAAAGTGGAGTCCTCGACCCCTCTCTTTTCTTATCTCTTCATCCACCTTGACCATGAGGGCATGACCCTTTTTACATCGACCTGATCGACCTATTTCTTTTCAAAGCAAGCATTGCTCTTTGTGTAAAAACATATTTTTTTTTGTAATGCCGCCCAGTTCGATACATAGCAGTCGTTTATAGAATTCTTGTTCCTACTGCAAAGAGGTCGTTGTTTCCTGGTCAACCAGTTACCTAATTTTTCTATTAGGGACCTGCTGAATTCTGAAAATAGTTCGTCTCCAGGGCCGACACCTTCCTTTTTTTCTTTTTCGTAATAGTCCATGTTTCGGATCGGTAGATAATAACATTTTCAACTGACGAGTGGAACATAATTTTTTTGTTTTGAGGTTAACCTGTTTACTCCACAGATCAGAGTGAAGACAGAATATTTTTTCTGCCTTTTACTATTTTATCTCTTATATCTTTAATGGAGCTTCCATCGTTAGCCATCTGCCAAGATATTTACATTGATGGGTTTTTTCAGCTTCGCAATGATAGGATTGTATTTACATTTACGGTCATGTACTCTGTTTTCCTCTTGATCATTTCCAAACCCCAGGCAGCATATTCCTCCTGAAGTTTTCTTAGCATGTAGCTGGTATCTTCATCATCAATTGGTACTATCACTTGTCATCAGCAAATTGTAGGTTGTAGAGGACTTTATTATCAATTTGTACACCCGTTCAATCCATCAAAATCACGTTTTAACCCCATTTTTTCCTTAGAAGAATTAAGACACCTGCATTTGCTCTATTATATTTTTTAACACCGCTATAAAAGTCAATGAAATTACCATATGTTTCATTTACCTCTCCTTTCAGTTGTGTCTCCGTCAATACTGCTAAGTCCATCTTTAAGCTATTTAATTCATCCTCTACTTCAGTTTTCTTCGTATTGTACGGGCTAGGTACTTAAATAGGCAAGGCCGAACATTCTAGAACACGGAAGAGTGGAGAATATTCTGGAACCTTCCTAATCTTTTCCGACAAAGAACAGGCGGTTCTACTATACTGAGAAGGTCCTAATCCTATTTTAACTTCTCCCACCGACGGACTTAAACCGCTAATCCCCTGCTACCGTCTTCCTCTCTGCGACCGTAACAGTATTTAATCCAAAAACGTTCCATGTTGTTAAGGTAGTTTTCATTTTCCGTTGCCATTGTCATTGCCGTCTATTCGATCTAATATCCGAGGCTATTCTTTTAGAATTATATGCCGTGAAGTTTTTTTCCGACGATAGGGTGCAGCCCTATCAGACAACCCCCAACCTGGAGGACCGGTGTACTTGATTTCGAGAGTGCCCTCTAGACAGGTTGTCTTTGCTGAAGCCCAAAGACTACGGCTTGGAGCCCTATCGGCCCCGACCGACTGGTACTACTCAAATAATAAATTCAACTTTTAATTTTACGAGGCCATCTTCTTTTCACATGCCTCGGAAAATTATCGGGAATATAAGAGGTAGTAGTACATAGGTTAGAGACCTTAGGTTTGAGTGGGAATAAAGTTTCTCACAAAAGCCAAAATCACTAAAATTAATACTCTTTATTATATTTTATCTTAACATTATATAATTTATGTTTATTGCCTTTTAAATTACTTTACTTTTACTTTATACGCGTTCCAACATGGATCGCCTCAACTTGTCAGAGCAGAGCTCCATGCCTCTCGATCCATCCAATCCTCTTCCTGGAGACCTCGACCAGCCATCTCCTCCTGGACTCCCTCCACCCACCTGCTTTGTGGCCGTCCGCGTCCTCTCCTCCCTGGTAGAACCCAATCCAGGACACAGTTCGACCAACATTCGAACTCCATTCCCTTTACATGGCCATAACGTCATAGCCGATCTTTTCTTTTGTTATATCCACATCCATCCTCTGTCGAATTTCTACGTTTCAACCGCCTGAATCTTTTAAATTCACGATTATAACTTATAAAACTTTTTTTCTTTCAAATGTTTATAGATGTGAGACGTGGCCGCTAATTTTGAAGAATAAATAAAATTTAGACTTCTGATCTTTTTAATATGAGCACGGTGCTTTTTGTTCTTGTATATGTTTGTTACCTGGTAGACTGCAAAAAATATGATATTGGCTTATGAAATAATTTAGCTTTTTCTTCCAACTTAATTTTTCGTTTATTACACAGTCGGATTTCATAATATATGTTTGTTTATTAATTATTATTAAAAAAATATCAGTTTTAAATTTTTGTAAAGGTGGGATGTGGTTGTAATTTATTTCTATGGTTGTCAATACAATTTATGCAGATTTCTCTAGTACTTCACAGTTCCTATGCGTCTTCAGTTTGAACTGCACCCAGGATTATTCTTAAAACTCTTTCGACGACTTCCACTGTTTTTAGACTATAGGTCATCGAGAGGCATTCCGGTTGTATAATGTTATAATGTCAAATTTTGGCCTTCCAGGAGATGCACTTTTTGCTGTAGGCATCCTTCAATCTCAACTGCACCGATGATTTTTTTTATAATTCTTCTTTCCAGAACTTTATGAAGAGAATACTTCATCGAGAGGGATTCCTTTTTTTACGACATTGTTATAATACCGTTTTTAGCCTCGCAGAAGATGCACTTCTTGTTATAGATACTCTACTATAATTCATAGGCCCGTTCCATTTTTAGAATCCGCCACACCAAGAAGTGCTTTCTCTAATCCATTCACTAGATATATACAAACAGATATACATTTTATGAATGCTGATCAGTAATATTTTTTATTTATTTATTTAACTAAACATTTTTTCGTGAAGGCTTTTAAATGTTTATATTATGATGCATATCATATTCATTAGATTCAATTCTTATAAGTGTTTCAGTTTCTTCTAACACTCATGCTAATAATTAACTATCTTTTCAGGCGCTGAGGACGCGAGCGAAGAAGGCGCGGGCCGCTCGAAGGCCTGAGTCTGAGCTGAAGCCGGGGATCGTCATCGAGAACGTGGCGCAGACGAGGCGGTTGGCCGAGACCACCCTGGTCGCCTCCGCCCTCCTCCCCACGGGCTCCAGCGTGGACGAGGAGCGCCCGACCAACACTGGCTCAGGAAGTCAGGTCAGATATGCTGTAGAGACCATACAACTTCATTAAATAATTGTTTAAGCCGAATTGTCCCATAGATTAGTTTCTTGTACATAGAGAAGAAAAATTGTGTAATTCTCATATCGAATAAGAGCCTGACTCAGAAATTGGTTAGCAAAGAAGTTTCTTATATGACAATTAATTTTTAAGCCAAATACTTCGAGAACAAATCCATTCTGCTTTCCAAAATATAGATATTAGTGCTATAATCCCCTATATAAAAATCTCTCTGGACAAAATTCGAGTTGACCACTTATTCATCGGGGCTGCGGATATATATTTACTTAATATTATAACAATTCAATGTAAAAAAAAAATGCTTCACACTCATTTATTTGCTGCAATTTCACATATATGTCCAAGTATAAATTTCTATTCTAATTATTTTTTTCTTGTTCCATTCATTCTGTTTCTCTCTCGTTGATCACAATGTCTATCAATGATATTTTAAGGAGCCACATCTCGAAAGCTTCAAATTTATTTTCGTGGACATTAACCACGTTTTGATTATAGTGCTTTGGCTAACGTCTCAAAATGTATAAACTTTAGAGGCAATATATTAAACTCCAAGGTCTAGGAAGAAGAAGTACCCTTCTTCGGTTCTGCAGGTACAGTCTGCACTTGGAAACTGCGCTGTAGTTGAATACCATTTCACTTTCTAACTTAAAAAATTCATTTTTAAAGTTACTCTATTTCTAAACTCTCATTTTTTAATGTTGCTTCCACACACATTTCCATGTCTTTACAAAATATAATAATTAAATAATTAAAAAAAACATCAACATTTCATTTCCACATACTTCTCTTCCTAATTTTTTTTTCTCCAAAATTTTCGATTAAATCAGAGGGAATTACTCTATTCTTTGTATAAAATGGATTAGGGTATTCGTTATTTAATAAATGGAGATTGTTCTTAAATGTATATCATCGAAATGAAAGACAATTCTTCTCATGTAGTTTAGTTATTCATTAATATTTTATAAAAGTTGTGTCAAGTTTTGAAACATTATTTTTTTCTTAAAAAAATTATTTTTCACCTCCCAAAACAGTATTTTCAATCTCTCATTCATATATTTTTCTCTCGTAACACTCTCTTTACCTATTCACAGCACCCGTGGTCTCGGTTAAGCATGACGGAGCGATAGTAGCGGCCTATGCGGACGACATAGGGATTTATGCTTCAAGTGCCAATGCCCGTCATGCCCTTAAAAGGCACAAAAGGCGTCGGTGTCAATTATTGATGATTTAAAGCTGAATGGCATCAGGGTGAATCCGTCTAAGACGGATGCCATCGTGATGTCATTTCAGGAAGGTAAAAAGCGCCTCCCGACGACCTTCACAATTGAAGATGAAGATCGTCGTGTATCTAACTCTATCCTCTACCTTGGCGTCACTCTTGATAGGCATTTTACCTTCTCGAGTCACGTCAGGGGGAGGGTGAATCTGGCCCGACAAAAGTCCAACCTCCAGGCTCTACCACCTCCTCACTTCGCCCCAACTATCGTTACGGCTTAAATGCCAAATTTATAAATCAATTATTAGACCAACGCTGCTCCATGGTGCGCCGCTCCTTAAACATACTTATAAAACCACACTAAAAAGTCTACAGCAGTTCCAGAACTCCATCCTTAGGCGTATAGTTAAATGCACGTCGCTCCAAAGGGCGCGTAATACTAAAATCTATGAGGAGCTGAAACTCCCGTCTATACCGAACTACATTAGCCGGAGGCAAATCAAATTTTTTGATGGGCTGAAGGCGTGTAGCAACCCACTCTTTAGAGACATACTCCCAGACCTGGGAGGTGGCAAGGCAGTGTCCCCTTGGTCGACGTGCTCTCATTGGCCTAGGGATGGGGTGAGGACTCCCTTGGCCAAGCCTTTCTTCCTTTCTTCCTTCCTCTCCCCCCTTTCTTCTTCTTCCTATCACCTAATCCCTTAAAGCGGTCTCTCCCTGCTTTGAATATATAGAATCAGCGGCCTTGGCCAGTTTAGAGAACCCGCCATCAGCGGACTCATACTATGTATTGCTTAAAATACCTCCGGGTAGAAAAAGTACTATAATTATTTCCGTATATATATATATATATATATATATATATATATATTGTAAATATTGTTTTATATAAATAAATGGAGATTCGGAACAAAACACTCTCTTTACCTGGGAGTTGGCAAGGCCCTATCCCCTTGGTGGATGTATTCAGCGATAGAAGGGGCTGGACTAAGTAAGTTGCGCATACTGTGGCAAGAGCGAAGGCGCCTTAAAGTACCACACAAGGTAAAGAAAGGCAATTTTAGCACCAGTATATATATGTATATGTATGTGTGTGTGTGAGAGAGTGTTCGAGTGTGTGTTTGCGTGTGTACATATGCAATTTGTAAATAAAGGAGGGTCAGAAAAAAAAGAAAGAAAAAAGCTTTCCCTTCATTCCTCTTTTTTTTCTGTAATGATTTTAAACTATAATTTAAGGTAGTCTTAAAAGGCAATTATGTGGAATGCTACTACGCCACTGGGCATGTATCAATTTTTGCTGCTCGAAAATATGACATTTTATTTTTTATAAGGTAGACTAGGATTTTTTTTTAAGCTTCCAATCTAAACCATAAATAAGCAATATCACGATTTTGGTTCGTCTATATAAGGAGTTAATTTTGTGGAGCCGCGACTGTCCAATATAATTCCGGCTTGGAAAAAGTTTAATTAAAAAGCTGGCTAATGATCCGCTTGAGTTCATTTCGTCCTTCACTGAACATCCTTCGCTTAAGGCTCCCATTATAAGCCTGGTTACACCTTCAATCTTCTCCATAAATTCCGGCTCCTTGATGGCAAGTAGGCCTGAATATTAAAAAAAATATATTGTTTTATGATTAAAAATATCCTTAAATATATTTAAATATTGGCATCTAATTTTCTTCACTGTTAATATAAAAAAATTGTTAGTCTTTTTGCCAACTTATAGCAGTAACTCTTTGGTCACCGCAACACTCGTTCCGAGGGGAGTGTTGAAATTATCAAATCCAGGTGGAAATTCAACTGAAGAGTGGTATGACAAAATAGACTAATCCACGAAACAGACTTTAGTTTTTAACAGGGATAAATATTCTTCATTTATGAAACACTTGAGGCGTCCCCGCAAGCATTTCCCTTACATCGAGGTTTCCAGCTTTAGTAATTTTTAATTTCATCTTTTAATTATTCAGGTAACAGTTTGAGAAATACAAAGGATATAAATATCATAGGAAAAATAAAAAAATAATAGCATTATACAATTTTTTGACGAAAAAAAAATTAGAATACATATATTGGAGCGTTGAAAGTGTCTCTCCCAGTTAATAAATATATTGGAATGTAAAGAATCTAGCCGTGAGGGAATCCCTGATTTTTCTTATTCCCGCACAGATGTTGAGCTTTTTAGTCATATCTCTTAGCCGGAAGTGTGAACATGTCACTTTTGATTATGCCTGTCCATTGAATGTTTATTCAGGTCCATCTGGACAAAATCTTAATGGAAAAGGATGATTTCTTAAATATTTATATTTGAATACTGGCCAATGTGAGGGAAATGCTCACGTGGACACTTATCCCGGTTTAAAATGGACAAAATGTTGTTCATTAATAATTCTAATTTTATATAATAAAAAAAAACCTGTACCACTACTTCTACTACAGGGTCTTCGGATCAGTCAAGACATGATACTGTACTGTTTCTTGCAAAACGTTCGTGCAAGGCGGTGATTTGTCCGAGAACACATATAACCACGAGGCTTTCTCTCAATTAAGGTTAATCACTTTATAGAGGCTAGGTGGGCCCTAGGAGGGTCTGTAGATCCCAAAGAGTCCATCCGTAGTTCTGCACTCAACACACTGAGTTACCCAACTCCCCATTTATGATATAGGTATAACAAAATGTTTTTATC
Source organism: Arma custos (assembly GCA_037127475.1). Lineage (NCBI taxonomy): Eukaryota > Metazoa > Arthropoda > Insecta > Hemiptera > Pentatomidae > Arma > Arma custos. The sequence goes on along the minus strand of CM073759.1, from coordinate 208,302,869 downwards.
CTATATTTTAGTAATGTTCATTCTAAAATTCTACACGGAGCAATCAAAAATCAAGTACACAAGATATGGGAAAATAGTAAGGCAAACCCTGACCGGCGATATTTGCAGTCAATATTACCTCGTGTTTAACAAGGAATGGTGAAGTTATGCAGATTCGGCGAAATATTTTGAATTGCAAATTGGCCGGCGTCATCGGCCGAGCAATTTGTTCGCTCATTGGTCACCCTTACTCAGGAATCACTGATTGGGATAAGGGTCACAGCCAATTATTCTTCTCTATCCGTCCCTTCTTCCTGATGTTTATCGCGATTCTAACCATATTCCTTATATTGTTGTTTTTAAGACCAATTATGACCATTCGTTAATCTAACGAGAAAACTTGCTAGCACCGACCCAAAGAATAAATGGACAAAATAATCTACAAGTTCTTGTCAATAATCAGCGGGAGAAAAACTTTTCATTGATTCATAAAAAAGGAGTTTGAAAGCTGTACTTCTTCACAATGGTAACCGATATGCTTCTGAGCCTGTTGGTCACTCAGACCATTTGAAAGGATGCTACGAAAGTCTTGAGTTTATTCTTAATAATTTTGGCTATTCTGACTATAAATGGACCATTTGTGGGGATTTGAAAAATATTTCCATGTTATTAGGTCAATAAAGTGGTTACACAAAGTTTCCATGTTTCCTCTATGAATGGGATAGCCGTGGCAGGAAACCACACTATGTTAAGCAGACGTGGCCAATCAGAAAGCCTCTTATTCCTGGAGTTGAAAATGTTAAATGAATCCTAAAAAGATCTTACTTCCACCACTTCATATCAAGATTTACTTGGAACTTATTTATTTTAATCCTCCAGTTTTGACACCATTCTTAAAGATCAGTGATATGGCATTGGAGGCTTTGGGATGCAATAACTGGATTGGTGTTGACTGATAATACACATGTATCATCAGCATACGTGGTAAGGATAGTATTAGGATGAGTTGAGATGTCAGCTGTATAAACTGTATAAAGGATTGGACCAAGGATACTACCTTGAGGAACACCAGCAGATTGGGAAAAGAGGGACGAATAGACATTATTGTGGTTTACTTGGAAAGTTCTATTTGTGAGATAGGATTACAAATTACAAATTACAAATTGAGGCTAATAACAGTTTGTGGAAGCATTACCCAAAGAAGAAAAGTGTTTCAAGTATCTTTGTGAATAGTTTCCTGGTGTATCCTATGCTAAGCTGAAAGGGGGAGTCTTTGTTGGGCCTGACATCTGAAAACTTTTGAAAGACGAAAGCTTTGTCACTAAAATGGAAATGAAAAAAAAATGGCCTGGAACTCATGTAAACTTGTTGTAATAAGCTTTCTAGGAAACAGAAAAGACCCAAACTACAAAACTTTGGTTGCTTTTCTTTTTTTAAATTTATTTACTGATATCTACAACTGTATTACAATAATACAACAAGTAAATAGGCTAAGTGATACATAATGGCATGATAATGACAAGTAGAGAAACTACCCACTGGTAGTACTCAAATCAAAGTTCAACTAAGAAGGTCACATGGCCATCTTCTTTTCAGACGCCTCGGAGGATTATCGGGAATTGAAGAGGAAGCTAGGTTCGAAATTAAAGGGTTTCAGTGATAATGAAGTTTGTTATGAAAGGATAGATACCGGGTTCGGGCCAAATCTGCAACAAAAGGGACATAAAGGTCGTTATGGATCACTTTATTCTTAACAAAATGAAGAGCCCCAAAGCTTAACTCCGTAAATCCAAATAGGTCGTATTATGGTCATGTAGATGAGTCTTTTGTAGTTAATTGGGAGCTTGAGCGTTTCTCTAGTAAGTGTTGAAGTAGCCTTTAACGTCGTGCGGTTTCTTGTCTTTTCAGTCTTGTATGAGGATTCCAGGTTAATCATTTGTCGAGGTGCAACCCTAAGTATCGGATCTGTTCTACAGCCACCATTGGGATATTATTAAATGATACTGAAGGGCGGGTCATTGGTTTACGACGTGAGGTAAAAGTGATTGGATGCGATTTTTGAGAATTTATTTTAATCCTCCAGTTTTGACACCATTCTTCAAGATCAGTGATATGGGATTGGAGGCTTTGGGATGCAATAACTGGATTGGTGTTGACTGATAATACACATGTATCATCAGCATACGTGGTAAGGATAGTATTAGAATGAGTTGAGATATCAGCTGTATAAACTGTATAAAGGATTGGACCAAGGATACTACCTTGAGGAACACCAGCAGATTGGGAAAAGAGGGACGAATAGACATTGTTGTGGTTTACTTGAAAGTTCTATTTGTGAGATAGGATTGGAGGATAAGAAAGTATGTAGGGGGTAGGAATTTACGGAGTTTCTAGAGCAAGCCCGGATACCAGACTCGGTCAACTTTGGTTGCTAAATTGTTAGTTTAGTAACACAATAGTAACAATATGTAGGGGCTGCAATATGAGTGTCAAAGTTCATTTCCTTCACTCACGTCTGGACTACTTTCCAAAAAATCTTGGTGCTGTAAGTGAGGAACAACGAGATTGTTTCCATCAAGAGATAAAAAAATGGAGCGCAGATACCAAGGTCGATGGAATGTCAACATGATTGTAGACTAATATTGGATGTTAAAAAGGAAAAAAATCACAAGAACACAGCCGAAAAAGTACCAAAGAAAGCTTTGGTGGAAAAAGAAATCGTTTTTACAAAGACATATAATAACTTTACAACACACTTGCATCTCTTTTATGTTTATTTTAGCTAGGTAATTTTTTTTTTTTGCTTTTACTTCATGTTATATAACAAATACAAATTCCAAGTTGTTTGTACTTTTTCCATAAACTTCAACTTTATTTTGTAGGCAAGCCTGACGTGATAAAAAAAAACTACTTAAAGATCAGCTAACTTAGAACAAAAAAGTTTAAAAAAGATTTTTCTGCAGACCTGTATAATTTATCTTTTCACAGCTTAATCCCGAGGCCTCTGGCAAAGCAACTCAGTGCACTACACATTGATATATTCCAATCCCTAATTCCCGAAAATATCTTTCGTTTAAAAATAGTTCGTAATTAAAATAGTAATTTTATAACTGTTTAAAATAAAATTATTTTAATTAATTTTGTAAATAAAACAAATTTACTTCTTAAGACTGTGGGTTTTTTATTAGATGCCTTTTAATTTCGGTGATTAACTTTTTATCTCAACCATTATCTTTAGTAGTCTATAAAAAGTATCTCCCTTACCAGCATTAAGCTTATCCACCTTTAATTATTTTAGTTGTAGCAATTTTTTTTTAGGCCAAATAAAGAAAGAAATAAAAAAAAAAAATGCTTCATGGACAACGGTTCTGCAAGGTTATTTGTCCTAGATAACGCTCAACCGCCAGATTTCCCCCCTTAATTTGGGTACCCTATTTTTATAATATTTTATAGAGGCTGAGTGAGCCCCAGGAGGGTCCTAGATCCCTTATGATCCATCTCCAGCTGCAAACAGACTAAATAAAAGTAACTGCCTGCAGCGGTATTTGGACCAGGATTTCCGGCATGGCAATTCAGTGCTCTACCTCTGAGCCACTCCTTAAGAAAGAAAGAAAGTAATACTTTTTAATAAAGATAAATTGTGGAACCTAAATTATATCACTCTCGTTCAAGTTTAAAAATTAAAAAAAAAGGGATCATAATCAAATATTAAACTTATTAAAAAGTATGTGCCTTCCAAGATTACAAGGTGGGAAAATATTAACTTTTAATACTCATCTTTTCTCAAGTTTCCCAAACCAATGAATTTTAGGTGTAACGAAGTTAATGTTTGTAATCTTGTTTTTGTTTTTTTTAATTTGTTTATTTCCTTGGCCCATATAAAAAAAATTGTTATGATGACTTATATAAATAACAAATAACTACATAGAAACGAATTTTTAATACATCGTTCAAAAATAAATTGACCAGATAAAAAAATGTGTGAAATAAAACAATTACATAGTTTTATCAGCATCGAGTTCATTTAAAAGTTGTTTTTTTATTTAAATTTTGAGTTAAATATAAAAAGTAATATTTCAATAGAAAAGACTTTTCTTTGATAAGACGCATTGACGCATGCAGTCTAATAATAGATAAATTGGTTAAGGCTGTGTTTAGTTATCATTTAATAAGTAAAAATAATTTATAACTGTTTATATTGAGACCCGTATTGCTACATTTAAGGGATGTTGCCAAAGACAGCAAAAACTCATGTCCGACAAATTTTAGATAGATTAAAATCGTTTTAATGAACCTTAAAGGCTGGAAATGCTTGTTATTATTTGGTCTCGGCATTACTAAAATCGCGTCTTATGCCTCAATATCTAAAAATCGGAATTTACGAATCAAACATGGTTCCAACCTTCTCAAACTGCTAACACTAAAGGATGAGCAACGTCTTATGGTATTCAAAAGTAAAGTTTTGCGTAGAGTATTCGGTCCAAAAAAGGATGGACACTGAGGAATATAGATGTATTTTGGGATACCTCAACTATGCTATTTTTATGAGAACAATGCCATTTCTATATTACATTGAATAACTCATAAGCGTATACACATAATACTTAAGATTACACACAAACTACTAAGTATATTATAGAATCAGTGAGAGAAAAGAGAGAGATCTGTTTTCATTTATGATCTAATACCTCCAAAGTAATTACTGAAAGTTGTTGCTTGTATAAACAAAACGATGTAATTTACAGAAATATTTAGTTTAACAGAAGTTTCATTATTTAATAAAGGTTAGTAACTACAAAGTAATCACAGAATGTAAAACAAGATTAGTAATTATAAACTAAGCTAATAAATATATATGTCTCAATACACACGAACATCAGTGAAAGATGACTTAATTATCACTAAATAAGAATCAGGTTTAAGTCTTTACAAGCTTTACTTTTAATTTTAACTATTCCCAAATTAAAAGAGGACCAAACCTACTTAATAAAGCTATAGTGTATATTTGAATCAACACACTCACTTAAAACTAAATTTACTAACAATATGCTCAACATGATTCCTCGATATCATTCTAAAGTATTACTAACAATCCAATTTTAACTAAACAAAATTATTCTAGAGAATAATCATCAAATCAACATATAGACTGTAAATTAAAAACAAAACAAGAACAAATGACAGTTACATACGTTTACTCTACATATCACAGATTGCAGTAAACAACTAACAACTGAAACAATTGATTGTGACTTTTCTCAAATGCTAAATTTTATAAAAAATAGTAGAGAGACTGAGAAAACACCTAACATTTTTATTGTTGCAGTGAAACTATTTTTGTGATGCAAACAAAAGATAGCATCCTATGAGAAGGGTTAAACGGATGGTAATTAAAATGTATATTATCAATTTATTCACAATTAAAACTGATTATTGTCATTAAGTAAAATTACATCCCTTTGATGTTATACATAAAAATAAGGTACTGCAGTCATTATTATTAAGAATATATACTATCGCAAATTGTTCCGCAGAAAAGAAATGCTGGCATTAATATGTAAAAGAAAATTAATCAAATTGATACAAGAGAAAACATAGATATTAAGGTACCATTGTACTAACGAAACTCAGTCTGGCTACAAAAAGAAATGGATTTTATGGGCATAATTGATCCATATTCATTAATAAATAACACATCTTTGTATCAATAAGTAAAATTTAAGCCTGATTGATTATGTTAATGAACTCTGTCATTGAATGAATTGTTCATCCCTATGACGCCAAGCTATGTTACATTCATTACATACCAGTAATGTTCATGTTTTTGAAAACAACACCTAGATGATGAACAAATATTAATGTCTGTAATGTCAGCAAATATTGTTGCAAAGGATAACAAAATGAAAATAAAAGCCACTCCTTCGCTTCTTCCTGGGCTTCTATGCATGGCGTTTGAAACAACTGACATTTTGAAAACCAATATAAATAAGTCAATTCAATCCTACTTAACTTACAATATAAGTTGATACCTGTCTTAGCACAAGAAGTCCGAAATATGGGAATCCTAGCATTATAAATAAAAATCAGAATTTACGACTCAAACCTGCTTCCAACCATCTGAAATAGCTAACGCTAAAGGAAGAACAATGTCTTAAGGTATTCAAAAATAAAGTGTTGCGTAGAATATTCGGTCCAAAAAAGGATGAGACCACTGAAGAAAATAGGAGATTACATAACGCGAAATTGGGAAACATGCACCCGTTTAATAATATTCAAGTGATAGTGTCACGAAGATTAAGATAAGCTTAGTAACGAACTACTAAGATGTTAATAATTATAATAATAAGACTGGGAAGCGTCTGAGGAATAGACCGAGGCGTAGGTGGGAAGATTGCGTTAAGAATGGTTTGATAGATCTGGGTTTGGGTAATGGTTAGTGGACAGAGTTTTGTGGGCAGAGATTGGTAGTGTCGGCATCGAACTATCGGGTTCGCTAAGCCTTATTATTATTACAAATTCGTTGCAGCTCCCAAAACATCAAGTATTACTCTGGTGCTACAAGTCGATGACGCGTCCTGGTCCTCACCAACCGTCTCCGCCATTCGCCACGATCCGGAGTACTTCCATCATCCAATTCCAGACACCAAGGATGTCAGCAACCACTCCATCAATTCCACTTAGATTAGGCCGGCCTCTTTTCTTGGTTCTATGAAGCGGCTGTATAAAATTATCTTCGCTATTTCATTTTCTTCAATCCGTATAAGATATCATTACTTGATGAAGGATTCTTACTGTTCGGTAGAGTAATATCTTCGAATATGTATACATTCTAAAAATATGTTCAGTTCAGTATATTCAGTTTAATATACAAGACTGAAAAGGCAAGAAACTGCTCGACGTTTTCGCCTACTTCAACATTTACTGGACAAACGCTCTAAGCTCCCAATTACACAAATAGGTCTGATACTATTTGGACATACGGAGTTGAGCTTTGGGGCTCTACTAAGCAATCCAATTCATCACGTATCCAATCCTTATAATCCAAAATCCTTCGTAAAATCCTCAATGCTCCTTATTATGTCACAAACAAAATCATCCATCATCCATCTTAATATCCCATATGTTAATATCCTTCCATGACAAGCTCCATGCATACTTTAATCCGCTAGTCTTTCAACTTTCTTCCCATACTATTCCTGTTAACCCTCCGAGGCGTCTGAAAAGAAGATGGCCTCGAGACCTTCTACTATAGAACTTTATTGGAGTGCTACCGATGGGTATTTTCTCCACAAGTGTTTTTTTTTCCTATCAATTGTAATATTATATGTACTTGTTGTAATATTATTACAGTTGTAAATATCCATAAATTTATAAAAAAAAAATTAAAACAAATAATCTTTTTCTCTATGCTCATCAAACCTTCAGGAATGCTTAGTGATCTGAGGAATAAAGTGATCTCATTAATTTTCAACTTCAAGTATATTTAAAACTTAGTGGGATTATTACTATTCACTACTTATTTCTTCACACCCACCGCCTCCACCGGATTATTTAAGAAGTGCCTCTCAAATATCATTCCGTTCTTCGGTAATGGTAAAATTCTGTGCGATGCAGTTGGGCAAAATATAAAACAGCTAACAACCACATCATCATCTTATTGTACATATCATCCACCTCATCTTGTATTGTAGCTTCCTATTTTTATTAATATTAATTAATTACGTAGTCTTGTAATGAACATACAATTTTAATCTAACGGTTTTTCAGGACGAAGACGACGAAGGTGAGAGATCGCCAGGTTCTGAAGACTGCCAAGTCATCTCGAATGACAAGATAACAGACTTCATCCTGGCCACTGTCGCAGAAGAAGCCGCTGGGTGAGTAAATCATTGAATAATCCATAAGTAGCTCTTGTTAAAGTAAAACAGGTTTGAAATGAGTAATAGTGAGCACCAGGGCAATACCATACACCGGGATTTTAATTCTAAATGCATGGCATGGAAGTAACTATGTTCATATCTTGTAGCTAAGAATTACAGTAAACCTATATTTATTTTTATATATTTTATCTCGAGTTAGTTGGTTCCAGAATTATAAAAGGTTTAATTTATTTTATTCGCCCAATTGCCTATTTCTTCGTAACAACCGAGGTTCACGTTCTCCGTAACGAAAGCTCCACCATTCTCTGCCAAATACAAAAATTGTTCTTTATTTAGTATTTCCGGCCCAATAGCAATTTTCTCAAGCAAATAAACTTACTTCCTCTTTATATATATATATATATTCGTTCCAACTCACAGCACTTTTATTCCTCTTATAGAAATGTGGGATTCCCTAAGAGATTTAAAATCTCACATCTAATATCTACCATGTTTCATCCCTGTCCTCATTGAATTTCCTTTTATTACAGCATCTCAAGTTCCAAACTATTTCTCTCTTGTCACGTTATTTTGATCATCGATCAATTGGAATTAATTAATCCTGATAATTGGAGTAAAGGGAAGGAAAGATTGGTTCATAAGGCAAATTTTAAATAACTTCATTTCTTTCTTACATCGTTCATTATTTCCATTATTATGTTTCGTTACTTTAATATTTTTTTCGTACCTGCTTGTTTTCTTGTGCATGTACCCCTTCAGTATCATCCGACGATCTCCATGTTGCCATGTTTCTCCATGCTTCATGTTTCTCTGGTGAATGCAAAAATTGTTTTGCGTTTATTACATCTGTGGCCATATCAATTTTTGTTTAAACCAAGAATTTTATTAAACCAATGTTTTATTCCTACACTTCTTTTTAGCGAATTTCTTCATTTTTGATACTTCAAAGCGTTTTACAGTAAGAAACTTTAAGTTCCATTATTGTACTCCAAACAGCGCTGTCCGAATATATCGCATAAAAAAAGGTTGACTTAAATCTAAGTTGGTAGAGCATTATTACTCCATGCTTAATGCTCTTTACTTTGTAACAAATCAAATTATAGCAAAGAAAACAATAGCTTTAAAATTCGGACTTGATTAACATTGATGTAAGAGATATTTCGGGTTTTAATTTTGCTCTGATTAGTTTACGGGGTGCAAAATACTTTATTCCTTATTTTGGCTTATTTTTTGTAAGATTTTTTTTTTTAAATCCTGAGTTTTCAGAGGATCGCGTGGGTATTAAACATTCTAGCCTCGCATGCTTTATTCATTTCTTTGTCAAATGATTTTTAAAAGTAAATAGTAATATTGTCTTGCATATTCCTAATACCTAATTTACCTGATTTAGACGGTGCAATAGCGAGTATTAAAAACTTTTTGCATTTATGAGGTCTATTAAATATTAAATTTCACTTCTTGCATTAATTATTAGATTAAAACTTAGTTAGGGCTAAAACATTAATTATGCAATAAAACTTAAAGGGATACCAGGAGGGAGTTCAAGTCTTCGCTATTTTCATATTGTGATATTTCATAAATAATTAAAAATGTTTCTTAATGCTCTCAAAAAAGAAGTTTTTTTTTTTTAATCTATATCCCATGTTATCGATATGCTACAAATATGAGTGATTTTTTTTTTGAGCTGATCAATTAATGAAAAATATAGGATACAATGGTTGCTCACTGAACTGAATATGTTACAGTTAAATCACGAAGGATATCTATCAGACAAAGGGACCTGGCAGCTATTTCGATGATAAAATAATATAGAAAAAACACTGCTATGATCAAACATTATAACGCTGTCATGCAATCTCTGATTTTATATTAGTTAATAATTATTTATTTCTAATTCGAATTTCAAACTAAATTATCTACTAAATTTAAATTAAAAAAAAAGAGATAATAATTTAGGGATGTAAATACAAATACTTCTCATATTTATTTTCTTAATAATAAACATAATTATTGTTTAAACATAAAGATTATTGCAGAAAATGTTTCTTTTATTTAGTTTATTTTCTTTGACCTTCAAAATTGACCTAAATTGGTTCTCCATATTCACTATTCCTATATGTAAGGTCCTTCTAGGTCCTTTCATATACCAATCAATCAGCCCTCTCCTTTCTCTCACACGATGATCTACAGGTTCCAACAATTATGTTCACTGTTTAATCTCTCTACGAAAACTGGATCATCTTCTTCTTGCCCATCTTGATTACATACAAATCTAATATATACGGTGTTTCATCCCTATCCTCCTTCAAAACTCTGCATATCCAATATCTTCTCTGATTCTAAATTTTCTCGGACCACGCTACTTTTATTATTGGCTTACATCTTGCTAGATGTCGGTAACGGGAAGCAAATTTATGTCCAGAGGTCAAGGTTTATGCTATTTCATTCCTTTTTTACATTGTTCATATTCTCTATTCTTTTTTTTTTCTATTTAAATTTTTCCCTTATTTTTTATAGTTTCTTTATTTTTATTGAAGTTCCAGTGATTTTTAGTATCTAACATTTTAGCCAGATATGTATTCTCTTTTATCTGCCATTTTTTGTGAAGTCATAATTGATCCATCTATATATCTATTTACATTCATTTATCTGTTCTATATCTATCTATCTGCATATATATATATATATATATATATATATATATATATATATATATATATATATATATACACTAGCTGACCCGGCCACGCGTTGCTGTGGTTGTTGTAATAGTTTTAAAAAAAACAAAAACATTACGTTAAAATTTGAATTTTAAAGAAACTATGAATGAATGGAAAAAATGAGTTAAATATATTTTTGATTTTACATTTTAATTATCTTATATCTGAGTACAGTATATAAATGATCAATAATATACAAAATTCCTAACTGATAAAATATAAACATTAGATTAATGAATGAGGTAAATCATGGTTGATTTTATATCATGGCTAATAATATATTTTTAAAATATAATTATTTATATCAATTTAATTAAGCGCAAGTCGATGCAGAATTTTTGCCCTTAGCTAATACAAATAGATTAGATGGTTTAATAACACGTGAGCATGCAACATATAATTGTCCACTGGAGAAACATGGATCCAAACAGAAAATGGACATTGTCTGGCCTTGAGACTTGATGGTCATAGCAAAAGCCAAGCTGAAACCAAATTGAATTCTTTTGAATGGTATTATGGGGTCTGATAGTATCATTGGAATACGTGGCTACTGGACAACTTCTTAAAAAATTCCAGTCAACATAGCTGCTTCAATAACATTCCCGGTGGTATTTATGATGACCAAACGTGTAAGATTCCATAATTGGAGGATTCGAATTACACATCATCACTGATGTCCGACACGTATCACTTAGGGGTATGAAAAATATTTTACATCCTATTCTCAGACCTACTGAATATGGACACAGAATTTTAGAATCGGTCAAGTCGTTTTCGAGGAGCTCTGTTACAAACACTCTGGCACGACAATTTTATATATATATATATATATATATATATATATATATATATATATATAATTATTATTGTTATTAACGTATATACCCTTACCGCACCCTCCTCTTTCCTAATTCCTAGCTATATGTTGAATATGTTGAAATTGGTTTAATTTTATTTTTAAACCTTATAGCATGTTCTCGGTACCATTCCTGCTGGTGTACATTAGACTAATATAGAAGATTAGAAGCTGAGGAAGTCTGCCCTTTCATTTTCCACCATTAGCCAAACCGAGAGCTGATTGAAGAGTTCGGAAAGATAAGAAAGTCGCGGTCGGCAGCCAAATGTTTCTGTTCCTAATGCGCCCTAAAGCGTCATCTAGTTGGCCATTAGGGCGAGGAGAAAGAACTCAAATGAAACCATTTCAAAATAACTGCCCGCTAAAGTAATCTAAGAGCTGTTATCTAAACTCAAGATAGCGGCGATGTACAACATTGGTGCAATATCAGTTATTCACATCTTATGCAAAAGAACCGTTTTCTTTCAGTCAAATATCATGGAAGTATTTTCTTTTATCATCTCATTATTTCAAAAGGAAAAAAAAAGTTGTTTAAGGCAGTAATTTTCTTTATAAGTTTTGATTTTTCATGTTTAGTTTTACCCTGATGAATGCATTTATTTAATGTAACCACAAATTCAACCAGTTTTTTTAACTTTACCTCTGACAGCATCCCTAACTATCACCGTCTTGATAAAATCTCTATTTTGACAATTAAGTAAAATTAATACATATAACTGACTTTAAATGAATTACAGATTCCAAATCAGCTGTTTATCGGTGCGGTTATTACGCAGCTCATTATGATCATATATAGATATGATATACATATATGCAATCCTTATGATCTCCTTCCAAGACCCAACAAAGAAAGAGGGACGAGTTGAGAGGACCCTTGGAATGGTGAAAGAAGTGATGGCCAATATAAAGGAACCAGCTGGTAGCGAAGATCACACTGCAGCTGGTAAACACACTTTGGATGGAGCAATGTCCTAGAGAGGATTTCATATTCGGAGGTAAGGAGCGGATATAGAGGCACAGATATGGGCTATTGCACTTTCATCTGTTCACAGCTCACTGGATATAGACAATTCGAGCTGTTCTTCAGCCTTCCGCTCACAGCTGAGATGTATCAATTTTTCAAGGGTTTTGTGCATATAAGGCACCGTCTTTCTTATTTCCTGCGTATCACACTCTTTTTGTCCTTCTTACACCGGTCAATTTCACCGTTCATAATACAGAACAATATAAAATATAAAAAAAAAAATATGTGTATATATATAAATATATATATATATATATATATATATATATATATATATATATATATACTAGCTTATGCCCGCGGCTTCGCTCGCGTGGAATTTGGTCTGGCACATAAAGTTTCGTGAAAGATCATTTAAAATAAAGAATTTTTTTTTTTTTTAATATAAGTTACTCGTACATCCAAAATTTCAGATGTCTAGCTTCAAAACTGACGGATTCTATACAACTTTTGAACCCCTATTATATTAAAGGGGAAACCCTTGGGGTGGAATTATCCAAATTTCTTTCTTAAACTATAATAAGAACCTATCTACAAATTTCAAGATGCTAGGTTCCTGATTTGCCTTCAATTATGTACTATAACGGGGGGGGGAGCACATGCCCTCACATAAATCTGCCCTTGCTGTAGCCTATGCTGTATAACCTATTTTACTGAATAATTTTCATCCAAATCCGTCCAGTAGTTTTTGCGTGAAAGAGAGACAAGCACACAAACTTTAACATTTATAATATTATTAAGATTAGTAGGATATCAAAACAAATATTATCACTCAAGTTCTTTCAGTTATTTTAACAACTATTATCATGTGGTTTGCCTTTATTTATGTCCTATAATAGATTCTGCACAGTCCCTAAAAAACTGTCGGGAGGGGGGGGGGCACGTGCCCCCGTGCACCCCCCCCTAAATCCGCGCTTGCTATAGCCTATGTGTTATTCTGATGTATTACCTATATTACTGTAAAGTTTCATCCAAATCCGTCCGGTAGTTTTTGCATGAAAGAGAGACAAACATAAAAACTTTCACATTTATAATATTAGTAAGATATATATATATATATATATATATATATATATATATATATATATATCATGATATCTGATGTGGTTGGGTGCTGTACTCACTAATTATGTATTATGTATCAAAATAAATTATTACGGCAACGATTTTTATTTATATAGATATACAAGCAAACCACGTTTTTCATGATCCACACAAACTATTTTCACTAAGTAATTCAAAGACGAATCGGTGTGTTTAACCTATTACATTATTAGGCACAAGCGTTTGGGAAATTATTAGGCCTTTCGCTCAGCCTATCATAGGCAATTATTTCCTTATGAGCGGGATAAAATATAGGGTTATTGATTACTGACCTTTGGGGCTCACTTGGGCTGTTTAAAGTGCCTACACTCTAAGAGAAAACCTGATGATTGAGAAGGATCTCTATCAAATTTGTCTTGGAAACAGCACAGTCCCTATCATTTGTTAAAACTGATTTCCTTCATGATACCTTGTAATGGTACAGATTTTTTTCATTAGGTTTCTTTCCCTGATGGATTAATAGAAGTTTATATAAAATTAATTTATGGATAACAAATGTAAAAAAATTGTTTACTTGAAGCTTTATGTAACAGTTTTCCCCAAAAAACAATAATTTCCGAGATATAGGCCAAAAAACTAAACATAGATACAAAAAAAGTAGAGTTTCATAGGAACTATTCTAAAAAGTAATTGGGCAAAATATTCGTCAAATCTAAAAAAACAGTGTACTAAAATTTACGAATTCAACAAAATTGTTGGTTAAATTTTTTTTTGTCATAGATTATAACTGATAAGTTATTACATGTCTTTCAGTCGCTTATTTAAATGAAAAATTAATTCAATAGAAAGCAAAAACATCAACATCGAAACTCTTCTACCGTTCAAAGAATGTAATAAAACGTGGAAAAAATTTAAGCTTAAAAGTTATAGCGTTTATTAAAAATATTTCAGAAAAATTGTCATTAATTGATCAAGCAATCTATGCGACGTTTATAAAATATGTCATACTCTTAAAAATAAAAATACGTCATGGCATTGCCAGTTTATGGCCTCGGAGAGCAGTAATCTGCCAATTAAATACTAGGGTTTACAATTTTTGTTTTGGAACTAACAAATTACTGGTACTTCTTTATATAATTCGATTGCTTACACATATCACAGAGGCGCATGCCCGAAGCGGACACATCAATTGAAACAATTTACTGCAACAGAGACTGGAACATCGGGATCAACTGCCAGTGAAATGGAATATTGGGTGGCAAATTTGGCAGAATGCTCGCAGACCGTGAAAGCATTGAAGAGGAGCCGTTTGACACATGATGACATGAATTATTGCCATATTACGATACATTATAATGTTCCGACCTCTGTTAGTACTGGAATACGATCCAGCAATCAATTCACTACAAGTTTACCACAGACATTCACGTTCTGGTCCTGTATTCTACGTGAGATATTGTTATGTATGTGCATTGTTATGGAAATATGGATTTTCCGTATAAATTATAGGAAGTGGAAAATTTCATTGGATTCAATCAAAACTTCTCAAAAGTAAAAAAAAAAGTTTAATGGCTTCTATTACTACTAATACTTTTAAAGTTTCATTTATTTTAATTTGCTGGTCATCAATAGGCTTTGGTAAAAATCTAAGTATCAAAAAACTTAATAATCATAATCATTCTCATACTGTTAATTATCATCTCCTAATGGAGACTTGAAGTTTAAGTCCAAATGAGGAAAAGGACACCAAGTCAAATTTTCGTAATTTTTGTATTTGTTCAGAAGATCCAATTTGCTATAACTTTGAACTAATTTAATTTGGTTAAATTGGTTCTTACTTGTAGAAA
>CM073759.1:208229605-208287419 GCA_037127475.1 Arma custos | reverse complement strand
AAAAGTTATTAAGATTTTAATGCAAAATTAAATTGTTTTCTTCCTTCTATAAATGTAAAAGGCATAATTGAAAATGTCCCTTACAACTTAGTTTTCCTGCCAATAATTGCTATTTGCTTTCATGCAAACAAAAACAACCTAAAACTGTTCTAGAATCCTACTTTGAGTTTTCCAAAGAACAGAATTAAAAAAAAAAAAAAAGGAAGAACAAAAGAAGTCCAACTTTTTTAATTCATTCGTTCCCATCAAATTGTTCCAGTGTTCTCAGACACTCAGAGAAAGGAAATTGTTTCTTTTTCCCACTTTTCTTATTATTTTTCTCCTTCACTTCTTTTTGACATAAAAAGAAAACATTAGATTCGTAAAGTCTGTAATATTATGGGGCGGTTTGGGAAAGAGGCTTCAAACTTTTATTCTGGGCCTGGTTCTGAGCTTTGGAAACAGATTCAAGCGATGAAAATATACAATACGTTATATTATTATAAACAATATTTTATTTCTTAAATATATATACAATATTTACTGTGTTTAATATATGAGAACAGTAAAACAAACTGGTAACATAATACCGCAAAATAATAATAAGGCTTAGCGAACCCAAAGGCTGGATGCCTATACTACCAATCTCTGCTTACAAACTTCCTTCGACGGACCATTATCCAAACTCAAATCCGCCAGATCACTCTTAACGCAATCCTCCCAACTACACTTTGGTCAACGCTTCAGACGCTTCCCAGTTGGTACAGCGCTTGTTAACATCTTAGGAATTCCTTTATTACTAAGCCCAACAACTTCAAGTCCATCTTAATCTTTGTGACGCGACAGTGAATAATATTTACAAGATGCATGCTTCGCAATTCCGTGTTATGTAGTCTCCTATATTCCCCAGTGGTCTCATCCTTTTTTGGACCGAATATTCCACAAATCTTATTTTAGAATACCTGAAGGCGTTGTTCATCCTTCAGAGTCATCGGCCAAGTTTCACAACTTTAAAGAAGAGTTTGAAGGATGATGGTTTCGTAAAGTTTATATTTCGGGACAGAAGACGCGACCTTAGTAATTTTGAGACAGAATAACAAGCATTTCCTGCCTTTAATCGGGCTTCTCTACATGTTCAAACACTTCGCTATCACTGCAAAATCACAAATTATTACATGTATAAAAAAAAAAAAACGTATTTTTTAAATAAAATTTGATACACTCTGACTATTTTGATGGTTAAAATAAAAAAACAAAACATGATTAATCCCTAAAATCAAACTTACAATCTATGTATGAATATTTCCTAAGAAAATTTTTTAAGTAAGGAATAACTGTAACTAATAATGCAACTGAAAAATAACGAAACCAAGCATAATGGCAAAAAGAGTATTCAATATCTTAAAAAGCTGAAAATGTACAATACGTGGATCAAAGAGCTTGAAAAGAACATTGAAGATTTTGACAGCATGAAGATAATCGTTTTCCTCTTTCACATCACACAAACCCATAACAGGTTCTAGAAGAATTTCGTAAAATAAGAATTTATTGTTAGAGAAAGAGAGTTAGGGTGACTGTAAATAAAAACAGGTATCAAAGGGTCACAGTCAACTGAAAGCTTTCAAATCTCTCAAGAGAAGACGGCAGGGAGAACTTGGGATAAGTGTAAGAGAGAAAACAGATTTGTAGAAAGGAGAACGGTGGAGGACTTCAAGATGAGAACGCACTAAGGGGAGAAGAACGAAACTCTGGCTTGGACAAAGATACACTTACGATGACAAGATCTGGGACGGTCCAACCTGACAAAGCCTCCTAAATCCATCTCTTTTATAGATGAGTCTTAATTTAATTATGCATAAATGTTTTATGGCAATTTTATTAATCTTAATCAATTATGGTCGTCTCAATGTATATATCGGTTGTATTAAAAAAAAGTAAGTATAAATAATAAATATATATAAGCTGGAAAAAACAACTTTATTAATAGAATTCATTTTATTTATTCTATTGATTTTGCTGAGTACTTAACCCAGATTCACAATAGTATTAATAATACTACAGATAGTTTAATTAAGGTTCACAAGCTGGCATTCGAGCTCCAACCCATCCTAATACTTAGGATACTATCCTTAAGAATACTATCCTTAAAAAGTATGCTGATGATACATGTGTATTATCACCCTACACTTTTCCAGTTATTGCACCTCATACTCTTCGATCCCATATCACTGAACTAAAAGAATGATGTGAAAACTGGAGGACTCAAATAAATTCCCACAAATTCTGTCAAATCACCATTATCCTCCGTCTTAAGCCAATAACTTCTTGCCATTCTGTATCCTTTAATAACATCCCACTGATTTCAGTAAAACAGATCCGTTACTTCGTACTATATATTGACAAAAATTTAACTTCGTCATTGTCATTCTAGACTGAACTGACAAGAAATTGCTCGCCGTTTCAGGCTACTTCAACTCTTATTGAACAAACGCTCTAAGCTCCTTATTAATTAGAAAACACTCTTATACAGGACTGTTATAAGATCCATCTGGACTTATTAGAGCTTTGTGGCTCTACTAAGCCATCGAATTCCTTTCCAATAAATTATTTACAATCCAAAACCTTCGTAAATTCCTCAATGCTACTTACTTTGTTACGAACCAAGTCATCCATAATGTCCCATTTGGCTCTAATTTAGCCCGAACCTAAAATATGTCCTCATGGCAACCTTATTCCCAATCAAACCCACTAATTTCAAACCTAGCAACCTCTTCGATTCCTGATAATCCTCCGAGGCATTTGAAAAGAAGATGGCATCTTGATCTTCTAAGTTCAACTTATTATTTGCGTACTTCCACAAGGTAAAGTGTCTACTTGCCTTTATCTGGGGAAATGATTTATCTTCCATTATATTCACTTGATCTATTCAATATATAGCTGTAAATTTTAATAAACAAATTTAAAAATAAACTTTTTTGTTGACCCACTCCCTCCATGACTTAATATAAAATGAATAACAAACTTCATGAAGTTTGCTATTTTATAATCTTCAAAAGTTGAATTTGTTAACAGAGTACAATCAGCAATCAGTGGGAAGTATCTGTACTTGCCCTATCCCATGTCATTATATAGCTTTCATTTTATAGATTTAATGCCTTATAGTTACACCATTGTAAATTTTAATAAATATTTTTTTTTAAAAAATTAAGGTTTACGTATTGACTGATAAATTGCTAAACACACAAACCACACGAAAATGAATCAATTTAGATTATTGTGGACATTTGAATAAATTCTTAAATATTTGATTCAAATAGAGTTTGGCTCATTATCATCAATAATTACCCAATGTCATCCCAATACATATAAGATTATATAATCTCATAAAAAGGAGTAGCGTTTTGAATTAAATATTTTAATTACAATTAGGTGGTGAGGATCATTTAATCCATTTAATGGTTACGTTAAAACAAAAATATAAATTCCAAATGATTGTTGGCAACGCTTGGATGAACTTAACAGTAAGAGTTCACTGAATGAGGGGCAGAAACAAACTCTGCTTAAACTAGTCGAAATATTTTTCAAAATTTACATAAACATAGGCTTCATCCTATTTAAGTAATAATTTTTTTTTAAAATTTAATTTATTGATATTTACAACTGTAATAATATTACAATAAGTAAATCTGCTATATGTACAATACGACTTGAAAATCACTTATGGAGAAACTACCCATCGGTAGCACTCCAAAAAGTTCTATAGTAGATGGTCTCGAGGCCATCTTCTTTTCAGACGCCTCGGAGGGTTATCAGGAATAGTATGGGAAGCAAGTTGAGAGACTAGCGGATTCAAGTGTGTATGGAGCTTGTCATGGAAGGATAGGTATCTAGTTTGGGCCAAATCAGTAACATATGGGATATTAAGATCATGATGGATGAGTTTGTTTGTGACATAATAAGGAGCATTGAGGATTTTACGAAGGATTTTGGATTGCAAGGATTGGATACGAGATGAATTGGATGGTTTAGTAGAGCCCCAAAGCTCAACTCCGTATGTCCAAATAGGCCTGATAACTGTCATGTAAATGAGTCTTTTGTAATTTATTGGGAGCTTAGAGCGTTTGTCCAGTAAATGTTGAAGTACCATGAAACGACGAGCAGTTTCTTGTCTTTTCAGTCTTGTATGAGGATTCCAAGTGAGACGTTTGTCCAGATGGAGTCCTAGGTAACGTACCTGTTCGACAGAGTTCAGAGGAATATTATTAAAGGATACAATAGGGCAGGAATTTGTAGGTTTACGACGAAGGGTGAAGGTAATTTGATGGGATTTGTTAGGATTAATTTTAATTCTCCAATTTTGACACCATTCTTGAAGGTTTGAGATATGGGATTGAAGAGTTTGGGATGCAACAAATGGATTATTATTTACTGATAACACACATGTGTCATCAGCGTACGTAGTGAGGACAGTGCTTGGATGGGTTGGGATGTCAGCTGCATATATCGTGTATAGGGTAGGGCACATGATACTACCTTGAGGAACTCCGGCAGACTGGGTAAAGAGGGAAGAGTAGGTAAAATTATGGTTTACTTTAAAGGCTCTATTACTGAGGTAGGAACTGATAATAAGGAAGTAAGTAGAAGGTAAGAATTTACGGAGTTTGTACAACAGTCCCGGAATAAATTATTAAAAATGTTTCAATATATTAACAGCTACAGACGGACCGTATTTAATCTACAGACTTGATTGCTGCTTCTCACCAATCGATAAAATCGAAAAAATGACTACGGGGTAAAAACTTGGCAGTTGAGCGTGGTTATGCAAATCGCATTGCAACATTGCCTCCTTGCACAACCGTTTTTCAAGAACCTGTACAGTCTCTACAATGTACTGAGCTTAAGAGCCTTCAAGAACAGTTTTTTTTATTACATAAATATAGGTTTATTATAGATTGTCATGATAGAGATTGTCATTTGCTATACATTATAAATGGCATTATAAAATGTTAGAGAGCACAAAATACTGTCCATCAATCTTTTTGTACAAATTATCTCTCAGACTACTGAATTGGGTATCCTATCACGCCTAGAAATTCCGGCTGTCCTTCTTCAGAAATACATCTCAGCAACTAGAAGTTTCTCTTGGCATCCATTTCCAAATGTTTCAGAGTCATATAACGGCTATAATACGTATGGAAATTTTATTTTTGTGGTATTTAGGATGTTATTACAAAATACACATATATTTTTTGAGCAACCTCGAAATAATTATTGGACCTTTCGATGTGAGCTCCGAAATTTCTGATTCAATTGCACCTGATCGCATGTCGTTTAAATGTAACCATTTATTAAAACCAACAACACAAATCGCTTTTATAAATTAAATTGATAAAATTAAGCTACAAATAATAACCAAATTATAAACAACTAATTAATATCAAAAGAAGCCAACGGCTATACCACGTTGAACACACCGGTTCCCGTCAGATCACCGAAGTTAAGCAACGTCGGACGTGGTTAGAACTTGGATGGGTGACCGCCAGGGAAAAACGGGCGGTAACCATCTGGGGAAAAACCGCGTGCTGTTGGCATCCAACTAAACAGTGCACTAAATGATAATACATAGCTGGCTGTATGGATGAATGAAAGAATCCAATGCCATAAAAAAAAAAAAAAAAAAATTCAATCCTACGATAATAAATTTAACTCCATTAATTGCAAATAAAAAAATGTTATCTCTTATCTGTCTGTCGCAGTAGATTCCCATAGATAGTAGATTCTCGGCAGGGCGAGCTAGATAGTTGAGACGACAGAGAATTTTCCTCGGCAGGCTGAGCGAAAATGTACAGGAAAGGCTCTCACTTCGGCAGGGCGAGGTTTCCAGACAAAATATCGGGTCGATTCGATCTGGTCGAATCGACTGCCAGACCAATACTGTACTTAAACTAATTCCCAACTGCATTAGGGCAGCGAATTAGTCTAGTTCAAGTCCATCATAACAACTGCACTATTGTTTATAATATGCACTCTCTCGGGCTAGCACTGTCTGGCTTAGTAAGCAATAGTCGATCGAATCCACCATCGGCATGTGTCTTTTTTATTTTAAACTAATGAACAAAATGAATTTATTCTAATTATTTTAAGCAATGATAAAAAACATGATAATAAACAAATAATAACCATATGAAAATAAATGTTTATATTTGTTTTGTACATGATTAATAATAATCTTTTATAAATACAATGAAATATCTGGCCCTAACATATATTAAGTTTTAATTTAAGTAAAGTACACAACCCTTGGAATTATTAAAACTAATACTGCTTTAATGTGTTATAATTTAAAATCATTATTGCTGTAAATTTCGCTTTAATACGATCGGCCAAGAGATAATCGAAACCCAATGGATCATTTTAAATTGGGGTCGAGGCATGACTGTAATTTAAATTAATTATTGCCTCTTTAATTGGATCGTGGATGTCGATTTCCACTCGCATCGTTCATTCAAACCCACAAGGTGTCCTATTTAGATGTTGACAGGTCCTAACTTTATAATTTATATTATTTCTGCTTTTGGTACAACTTCTCTAGACCAGCTATATTTGAATGCAATAATAATTTTAAGGAATATAAAATTAGGAAAACTTGTACCACTACAACCAATCTGCCGCAACAGGATTTGTTCCTCGTTTAAATTCGAACACTACACATGTCGAGTCCGCTATATTGATATATATATATATATATATATATATATATATATATATATATATATATATATATATATATATATATATATATATATATAGCCCCGGTGAATAAATTTCTAAGTCTAATTTAATCCGATAAGTCTAATGACTGTCTTGTAATTAATTAAGCGGAATCGAGTAACTTTCTTAAGTTACTACTAGCCTGAATAAGGGGCTAAGTAAGGCATTGGCTTGAAAAGGAGTTACTGCTTAAATTACAACTCCATTTAAAGCCAAAAACTACAGTAACGATACGATTACGGTTATCAGAAAGCAGTTAGCTCTCTTTGGACAAAATCCGACTTAACCACTTATTCCCAGGTGCTGTGCATACAATTATCCTGTTCTTGTGTATGTCACTTAACCCTTTCTAAACAGACAGCGCTGCATAGCGCTTTAACTTTCAATTTTCAAGAACAGAAAAAGTCATATTTAACATTTTTTTGTTATGATAAACGGATTTACAGATACTTTCATCACAAAGATCCGAATAATTACAATCTGTTTATAAAATTGTAGAGTCTTAGGGTTGAACTTTCAACACAAAAAAACGTCTGTGGAGCCCACTAGTTATAAATATAAAATTACATTGTTCTCAGTACAATGTTTTATTCCAATATTACAAAAATTGATTCCGTATAAATTCAGTTCAGCCGCACCTGACATCAGAGCTACCCACAGAGAGAATAAGACTTCTAAGTCAAATTAGAGTTTTCCCCAGCAAGAAAATAACTGATTACACCAATAAAACATCCCACAGAAATAATACTGAAGGCAATTGCTCTCTGTGTTTAAATAATTCACGTGAAGATTTAAACCACATTTTTTCTACTGTCTCATTTATGGAGAATCTAGAAATAAATATACAAGCTCATAAAACTGGATATTTGTACAGTATTGAATCCGAAACACAACAATGTATCATTAATCTTTGTTATTTCCTGTTTAAAACTGTAAGTATTAAAATATATCTGACCCAGTGATATCGTTACGGGCTATTGGGTGTTAAAATGAATTAAACTACAACTAAATTAAAGATATTAATAAAATGATAAAAAAATACATTTAATTATTAACAATTAAATTATTAGACTAAAATAAACTTACAATTACAGTATTCTAAAATTTATTATAACCTAAGCTTATTTAATTATTAAAATAATATAAGATAATACTAATACTAAATAGCTTAACTATTTACATAAACTTGTACAAATACAATAAAATGACGCTAAAGCTTATAACTTCAGATTAACACTTACAGTTCACTAATTAAAGTCCACCGACCGTAAGAATCTCCAAATATGACAAACTGACACTCACACGTGTACGTGTAACAGAAACGGTTTATTGCACTCACGAGACTTTCACAGTTCCAGATGCACTTATTACACGGGCCGGTTCAACACTGAATAGTTTATCACACTGATATTCACTTATTACAAGTTCATCACCGTGCCTGGTTTACTCTCTGACTAACTCACTCGAGGCGAGGGCTAACATTCTAGAACACGGGAGTAGGGGGAGACTATTCTGGGATTGTCGAGAACCTTCTTGATCTCTTCCGACAAAGAAGAGCCGGTTCTACTATGTTCGAGAAGGTTCTAATCCAATCCTAACTTCTTCCGCCGACGGCCTTAAGACGCTAATCCCTTGTTTCCGTCCTCCTATCTGTGGCCGTGACAATATTTATGTGGTTGTTTATCCACACAATAATTACTTTACATTCTATAAGTTGCTATAATTGCATTGTTCATAATTACAATTATAAGTTTTTCCTGTGTGGTTACTTTCTTTTTGTATGTACTTTTATTTTTTTTTAACTGTCCAGTCAAACTCTCTGTATTTTACTGATGAAAAACTCATAAATAAATAAATAAAAAATTAAAATAAATACAAAAACTGGCAGTAAATTTTTAACAGCCTACATATTATAAAACAAAGTACTCGGCTCCGTTTGTCAGTCTGTTCCGACTCAATAACTACTGCACGGATTTTCATGCGGTTTTCACCAAAAGATAGAGCGATTCACGAAAAAGGTTTTGGTATTAAAATTTGTCAAGGTTTTGTGTAAATTCGTTGGAATATAACGATAATTGTTAGTGGGGTAGGAAAAATTATAGTCTCCAGGGATGTTTCATCAAAGACGCTGCAGGACGCAGGGAGGTTTCATCCCTTATCAATTATGCAATATTGATCTATCTGTGCATATTATAAAACAAAGACCTCGTCTGCGTGTGTCTGTTTGCGGTAAACTCAATAACTACTGCATGGATTCGGTTTTCACCAACAGATAGAGCGAATCACGAGAAAGGTTTTGGTATATAATTTTACAAGGTTTTGTGTACATTTTTTTTCAATATAACAATAATTGTTCGAAGAGTAGGAAAAGTTTAACCTCCAGGGAGGTTCATGTAAAACCCCTTATCCCTTTGGCATATAATGAAACAATGAATAGGGATATATTCCTCTTTTATAGATCAACAAAGAAGTCAGAGATAACAAAGACCTATTTTTTAAGGATAGCTTATTTTACCTAATTTATCTTCTCAAAAACTGCTAACTTACAATGCTACGGAATTTGGAAAGCTAATTAGACGAGTACACTATTAATCCTTTTCAACTTATATACTTAAGCATTTCATGGGCATTACTACAATATTTTATACCGTATAATTTAAATGAGTATCTTATGGGTTATTGCAAACAATTAACGCGCATGAAAATTAATTGAAATATAAAGATATATTTTATTAAAGAAATATTATGTATTATTATCCGTGCAAAACTGGGGCGGGTCGCTGGTTTTTTTATAAAAATGATTCGAATTAGGTTTATCAGGTTTTTTTTTCAATTTCTCACCTCACAACGAACACCTCAAAGGCGCGATGGAATATAAACAACTGAACCTTGATCCGCAGTTCTTTTAAGATAAAATTAAAATAGGAAAAAAAAACTATAAACGTCAAGAGATATTTGGACACAAAAAATTAATGACTCGAGAATTATTCATGGCAGGAGTGGCTCTTTGCAGAATTCTACTCGATACTTGTTTAAAAGTGACAGCTCAAAGGGAATTACAACTCGCCCGAAAACCTTTCCTTCCGTAAAATTACAATGGCTTATCAAAGTTGGACTTATCGACTTTACTTGCAAAAAGTTTGGGAAATAAAAATATAAAAGAAATTTTCAGATAAAATTCGAATTGTTATTTTAAAGTGACCATCCTCTAATCATGATCGCATACATTTTTAATATTTTTGTTTTAAAATGAAAAGTACTTTATCCGAGTTAAATTACTTTCTTTAAGGGATAAACTTGTGGCTTCGGGTCCGCAACATGCTCGAAACTGGCGACACCCAGAGACCTGTGTATGAATCATACAATTTCTTTTAATCAACTTTAATTTAAAGGTTAGAATTCTATTGATAAAATATTAGTTATATTTATTTAAAAAGTCGTTTAATATTTGTCCAATTAATACTAATAATAATCTAAAACATCAATAACTGGTTGAACGTTACGTTTTCCCTAAAATATTTTATTTGTAAAAGTCAAATGTCTTTCTTTATAAAATCATTGAAATTAAAAATGATCTAAGTATTGTTGAGCTTAAAGATGATAAGAATGCTAAAAATGAAAATAAAATCTATGCGAATACAAATACATGGTGTAATGAATACAAGGCATGTACAAATAATACATGAAGATGAATGCAATTATTGTTCGGCGTGACAATATATTTGAGAACTAAACTAGTGTTTATAATTTAAATTTACAAAATTGAAATTTAATTAATTCAGACTAAAATTTATATAGAATTTTTTTTTTTTTTTTGAGAGAGAGAGAGAAGAAAACACTTTATTGAAGCATTACAATCTGCCTGTTGTGGGCAATAAGTAATGGTGCTATGTAGCTTACAATCATTCCATAAAAAATCAATAATATAAACGAAATAAATGCATAAATAAATATATACAAGCGAAAAAATATATACAAAAATAAAGTAAAAAAAAAAATATATATATATATATAATAAAAAAAATATAATAATAATAAATAAAACATAAAAGAAATATACTGTACACATTCATACTCTAATATAGAAATTTAAAAAAAGCACAAAGTTATCCCTTCAAGAACAAAGTCTTGGGTTTTCCCTTCTGTCCGTAGTCCTCATGAAGCGAAAAATTGAAATATAAAATAGACTGTACAAAGGGTATTACTATATTGGCTTTACTGCCCAAGCTATGATCTCAAGGAAAAGTCAGATCCTTTGATCTGAATATATTTAAATATTAATACGGGATGCCATCCTGAGATCGTTATAGTTAATATATAGTAATTTTATGTTATTAATAAATAAGAGACATATCCCTCTCTTCTCCAAAAGTTAACATGGTTGATTGACCAGTAGTTGTTTATTAAATAATAATAATTATAGAATTACATTATATATATTGGTGCTGATCATGGTTACAGACTTTATAAACCTTATACACTACTTACAATAAAAGGATAAGCTATAGGTGACTTAGGTGATACATGTGGGTTCATTATTCATTCTCCTCCTTACATCTTGACTTGACTGCTGCTTACCGACGACTACCTCTTCTTTTGAAAGTAAAGTAATGAACCCTAAGGATCATTTTACTCTACCTGGCCTAAGCTCCCTAGTTTATTCACCTATAGCAGTAATTTTATTAGTTTATAATATTATCATTCATCAAAATAATTAATCGACTGTTAAAAACAAAACATAACTTTATTAGGTTTGACAAGATATTTATAAAGCAAATCACACATAAAGATAAAACGATTCTTTAACACTGCTTTTTATACTCTAATATTTTATACTGTCACTTACAATAAATAACAAATGCTAAAAACAATAAATACAGGTTTACATATGAGCCGTTGAATGGACAGATTGATTAACTTCATAAAACAAAAAATGGAGAAATGAGGGAAAATAGTTTGCATTGTTTTTTAAAATTTCCTTTGTAATATAAATTCAAATAAATATTGTAGAATGGATAAATAAAGATATCTTTCATCTAAAAGTATATATAATTAATAAGACTAGCCAAAAATCTATCGTCAAAAATGTTACAATTTTTACCTGATGGGTGAAG
Source organism: Arma custos (assembly GCA_037127475.1). Lineage (NCBI taxonomy): Eukaryota > Metazoa > Arthropoda > Insecta > Hemiptera > Pentatomidae > Arma > Arma custos. The sequence goes on along the minus strand of CM073759.1, from coordinate 208,275,555 downwards.
TTAATCGATTTGGCTAGTGAAAAAAGTAATAAATTTAAATTCAGTGTTCACATTTTTAGGTTTCTTATCACAAAAAGAGTTAATTATTAGATGGTTTTATTAAAAAGTTTCCATAAAAATTAATGTTAACAGTTTTGTTAATTACTTGTGATTAATTCGTCAGCAGTATAAATGATGTCTTCAGCTGGATGTGAGGGCTCATATTTTCGATTTCATCGCAAGTTTTTAAAGTAATCCGTTTAACACGAGTGATGAATTTCTGAAGATCCATTACGTCTCTGCTTTTTCCCCTTTTTACAGATCTACGTTTAGGATATAATAAAGGCTATCTTATTTCCTTAGATAGCATTAAATGTTGAATCTTCATTATAGTCACATTTAAACTGGAGTGGTTCGGATCTTTCTAACTAGATAAAATTCATCATTTAGCGCTTGCTACTGAACGGTTCATATAATTATCCTAAAAGCTCAAGCAAAATATTTTCTCAAGATGTCGATATCTCATTTGGCAAACATGAAGGAGAAAACGCTCATTGTAATATGTAGCAAAGATACAGAGGAGTTTATTGCTAATGATTTTGGTTATAGGATACATATACATGTTTGGTTCTAACATGTAACTATGAGTAAACTATTCAATGATGAACCGTCAAGTCAAGGTACATAACCCTACATTCCTAAATCAACACTTTTCTTTTTTCTTTCCTCTTCCCACGATATCGTATATATATATATATATATATATATATATATATATATATATATATATATATTTATTGTTCTTTTGAATATTTTTTAAATAATCTCTTGTTTTTTTATTTAAACGACGTCTCAAGCGTGGTCCTCTAACCACTAAGCTACCAAGGCTCACATCCAAGCCAGACAAATCTATTCTCTTCACCAATCCTACATCCCCGTGTTCTCGCAATTTTTGCGAAGTATACACGGGGAAGAATGCTCATTGAACATTACTTTGATCGGGATCTCGTGGGCTTAAAAATAATTAATATAAACACATATATTAATTATATACACATAGTACAAAATATATATGTGTGTGCGCGCGCTTAGAATTTAAAAAAAAAATCTGTACCACTACAACCCGTGAAGGGTCTGGGGTTCAGTACATGGTAGAGACAGTGCTGCTTCATGGAAAACGGTAGTGCTGGGAGGTGATTTGTCCTAGATTACGCTTAACCCCCAGATTCCCCCCCCTCACATTGGATATCCACTTTTAGAGACTTGGTAAGCCCCAGGATAGGGTCCTAGATCCTATATGACCCATCTTCGGCTGCAAACAGACTAAATAAAAGTCTTACCTGCAAGGGATTTGAACCAGAATTTTCGGCATGCAGCTCTACCACTGAGCAACTCCTCTCCCTTAGAGTTGTACCCTTTAAAATTCTACAAATAGCTTCAAAACATCAAGATAAACTTTCTAGTCTACACTACATAAATAGACCATATTTATAAAAACAGGGCTGCTGTTGACATGACAGTTCGAAGATTAAAAGGATTAAACACGTGGTGTAGCGGTTTGAATAACAGTATATTCCCAAGGTCACGGGATCCTATCCCTGCAGGTGTGCTGCAGTGTGTCCTTGCTCATTCCTTCCTTCGAAGTAGACATGAAATGGAGATACAGAGTCTGTGCTATGTCTGGTACTCGTTAAATATCCCTATCCCAATTATAATTGGATAGGAAAAATTTAGGACTCCCACGCTCACATCGTCCGATTTGCAATTGTGGCGTAAAGTTCTGTTTGATAAATAAACAAGCCTACAAGAAACTAGGTGAGAGATTTCCTCCATTAAAACTTTAATACAAGACATGAAAGAGATGTTATAGGACAATATCCTTGCTAGTGCCTAAAATATCACTATGAAACTTCTGCTATACTTCTGACAAGTGCAAATAGACATGACTATTTTAAAATATAAATAAATATTTAATCGGATTTGATATACTATATTAAATATATTTCTTTTAAATACATAGTTTAGAGAAAGAATAAAACATAATATTATGTTTGGGGGTTGGATTCAATACATAGCCGACATTATGGATTCAATAACTGTATCATAGAAGTTAGGATAGAGATAGTTAGGGGTGCATTCAATTAAAGCACCGTAATAAGTGCATACTTATTTATTGTGTGCCGACATTTCGACCTACACTTCAGGGCTGTGAGAGAAAACAGACAAAACAACATAACTATATAATTACATTACAGTACCAAGAAAATGATGATGTAATATAGCAGAGTAACAGAAAAATTGAACAAAATAGTGAAGGAATAATATGAATAAAAATTATCTAAGAAAAAATGTACAGAAAGATGATAATGCAAATAAAATACAAAGAAAAAATCAAAAATTGGTAAACAGAATGAAAAATAAAATACAAAATGAAAAAATATATCCATAACAAGGTGAGATATAAGAGAGAGATATATAGAGATATCTCACCTTGCTATGGATACATTTTTTCATTTTTCATTCTGTTTACCAATTTTTGTTTTTCTCTTTGTATTTTATTAGCATTATCACCTTTCTGTAGATTTTTTCTTAGATAATTTTTATTCATATTATTCCTTCACTAGTTTGTTCAATTTTTCTGTTACTCTAATATTCTATCATTTTCTTGGTACTGTAATGTAATTATATAGTTATTTTGTTATGCCTGTTTTCTCTCACAGCCCTGAAGATGACCTATAATGTAGGTCGAAACGTCGGCACACAATAAATAAGTATGCACTTATTATGGTGTTTTAATTGACTGCACCCCCGACTATCTCTATCCTTACATTAGAAGTTCCAGTCAACTAATTACTTCTCTAACATGTACCATAGAAGTTTCAGGCTTTTCGGAATGTTAATTCATTAAGGTGACAGATATCAATGGACTGAGATAATAATTAATGAATGTCATAGATCAAGTCTATTATCGATTCTTGAAGATTTCCTGGTATTTCTACTATCGATATTTCTGATAATCTTAGTTGCGGGACTCGGGAATCATTACGACAGTTAAGCATTTATGCCTTCTCCATCGATCAAGAACAGAAATAAGTTCACAGCTAGTTTGACTGTTTAAAAGTTCAATTCTGATATATCAAGAGGTAAAAGACTAAGGGATATTAATTAACTCATTGAAAAACCTCTCATGCACAACAGTTACGAGTATGTGGTAAAATGTTATTCCACATTTCATTTTATCTTGCATTTGTTGTCTCAAAACGAGGTTAGACAATAACCTAGACATTCCGTTCATTATTCCTTCTCAATAATAAGAATCTTTGTAATCGATCGTGTAATAAAATATAGCCTTCAACAACTTCAACCCATGAAGGGTATTTGGTTCAGAATATAGCAGAGACTGTACTGTTACTAAGACAACAGTTGTGCAAGAAAATGATTTGTCCGAAACCACGCTCAGCCAATAGGTTTTCCTCCTGAATATGATAATTTAATATTTTAAAATTCTATTAAAAAAATTCTTTGTTACCTACACGGTTTTCATTGTATTTTTTTTACAATTATATTTGAACCGGTTTCTTTAGAATTTATTCATTTTACGCATATCAAATTTGAATGCATGTTTTGCTTGTTTAAAATGTATGGTGAGAGTGGTTTGATTTGTTTTTTCACTTGAAATAGTGAAGAAACAATTAAACCAGATCAAACAGCTCCCACCGTATATAGGTAACCTTTTTTAGATTTTCCGGAGAGTTATTCGTTGGAAACTCGATTTTTTTTTCTAATCTATTGTATAAGTAAATGAATTTTGGAAATATCATCATCAGGTTCCTTTTGGAGGTTTACTAGGGTTAAATAAAGGGATTATAAAAATAAATTATAAATAAAATAGTTGGACACAATATAATAACATTGGTGATATAGATATTTAATATGTTTTTGGTAAAAATTATTAAAAAATATTGAATAGAATCATTAAATAAATAACAAATAAAATATAATTAATAAAAATAATAGATACAAAAGATCTTGGAAATAACAAATAAAAATAGTTGTTTATCCAGCCATAATGATGACCTGTAATGTGCGCCAAAGGTTTGTTACAAATAGTTTCTCTCCATTTGAGAAATTCATTTGACCTCTACCCGGAATAACTTCTCTTCCATTTCGAAAATAGTTTTCCTTCAGACCTTTATATTTTACTGGTATTTGATTATGTCTGAAATATGATATTTCATATCGCAGATATTAGGCAACACTGATAATACCTTCATTTTATTAAATATCTGTTATTTACTCCAGTTGACTCACATAATGTACAAATCCAATAATTAATTAAATATATCGTCCGCTTCCAACCGAGGTGTACAAAGATTAAACTCTAGAAGGTTTGAAATATAATTCCATTATTCATGCCTCGCCCAATAAAAGTTATTACGAAATACACATTTTTGCATATTTCATAAATGAACAGGGTAAATATAAATTTAAACATATTTTAACAGGTTGTTTAGAACATAATTTAATAATTCATCACAGAAGATAAAATATGCTTAGATGTTTGACCAATAAGAGTTCATTATGGTTTAGTTACCGGCGGCTCAGCTTTTAGACCACGTGAGCACCAGTAATGGAAAACAAGGTTAAAAATATATTTTATTGTCATAATGCTATATAGCATGTATCATCAAAGTGAACTACTTATCTTGCTACACCCAGAATCTAGTCAAACTGCAGTTATAAACAAAGATTCTTCCTTCAGAATTCACGTTTCTGCCGCTCAGATGAAAACACTCGTTGTCGGGAGAACCAGCTATCAAATTCTGAATTATTGAAAAAAAAATCAGCTTAATCAGTTAATTCCCGCTAGCGTAAACATATTGAGTACTAAATATACTGTACGCTGCTGTGCCCTAGCGGATCCATTCCACTATTTCGATCGAGAGCGAATATTATAACGGAAGCCGATTCTACAATACTTAATAAAACTGTACATGGAAACTGATTGGTTTGCAACCCCTCAATCATTGGAGAGATATTTTCTCACAATATGATATTTCTTAATCTAAATATCGTCCCCTTAATCACGATATTACTTTTACTTCACACTTATTTGTATATTAAATAAATATGTTAGCAAGCAATGACAATGTATTACAATTGTATTATAATACATTTAAAATTGTATTTTATCTTAAAATGTATCTATCTCTTTTTTTATATGTTTATGAAGTGACCTGGCCTACTCAACGAATCTCCTTCACTCAGAGTGATCCTCTGCAACTCTTTTCCATTCTTTCTCACTCTCAGAAGCTGTAAGTCAACCTCGACTCTTCCTGTCTTCATGACCAGGGACTACAGTTCCTCCATTTTACTCCTTCAACTATCTTGTATGTAAAATGGAGTTGAAGAAATTCTACTCTTGATTAGTATTTCCTGATTCATTTGGTGAACATCTAACCATTTTATTCTCCCCTTTTCTATACATGAAACTAAATCAGTGTTTTTATTCAGGTCTACGTAATTTTGATTTTGGTTGAGCTATATTTTTTTTTTTCTGAATTTTCCTCTTCACTCATTCATTGACTCATTCACTCACCTTTTGCTTTGAAAGGGTTTACGTCTCACTAGCATGTCCCAACTGGTTGGAGGATGATCTTATATACTCATAGTTTGATCCCTCGAAATGTATTCTGATTTAGAAGAATCTTCAGAGGTCAATATCATTTTTCAAAATTGCCCACATTGGAAATTAAATAGGTAACAATATTTTAAATATGTCAAATATATTATTTTAAAATAATCATCTTATTTAACAAAACTGTGATAAAAGGATAACTGCGTGTGTTGGCAGAAGTAAGCTGGAAAAGGGGACACAGATGTTAATGAGAACAAAACATAAACTTAGCATCGTATAAAGCAAAATAAAAACCAGCTAAATAAAAGGCTTAAGTGAGCTATGACAAATGAGTAATGAAAAACAAGAAGAAAGAGGAGAACTAAAATAAAAAAGTTACTGTGTGTTTTATTTCTGAGTGAACATTGTACTGTTATCTCTTTGTATTTTTACAGACTAAAAAAATTAAATCGTTAAACTTAATAGTAATGTCTGAACTCTAAATTACACAGATTTTTATAAACATAAAGGCACTATCTACAACGTGTGGTAACTAACTACGTCACATTAACTTTAAAATTTATAATAGTTGGATTTATTAAATCCATTTACGCTTTAACTTTATTTTTTATTGCTGTAGGTTCAACTCGACCCTCCGTCGTAAACCAAAGACTTCCTGCCCTCTTCAATCGTTTAATAACAACACACTGATTCCAGTAGAACAGGTCCGGCACTTAGGACTACACCTTGACAAACGCTTAACTTGGAATCATCATACTTGTCATCTGAAACAACAAGAAATAGCACGCCGTTTCAGGCTATTCAAAATTTACTAGACAAACGTTCTAAGCTCCCAATTAATTACAAAAGACTCATATACATGGCTATAACACTGGTCGACAAAAGTGAACTTTTTTTCTTTCACAAGAACTAAAATAACATTTTCTAGAAGTATTTTTCGAGCTGAATTCAAATATAACTTTAGTTTTTCTCCATCAGGCAGGAGTTTTGTGTGATATTAATTTGAATTTTTATAATATTCGAAAAAAAATCGATCTAACTCAAAATTATAACTACTCATTCTGGCTTAACTAGAACGTAGTAGATAGTGGTATAGATAGTGGACGTATATTCATATTAAATTACATATTCTTACTTCTTTTTGGATTAGATTCCTCCCTTTGAGTCTGGAAGTTAAACCTTCTGCTTGCTGAAAAAAAAGCTTGCTGTTTAGACAGATTTAAATCCCGAAGCAGGGCATTAAGGTATTTCTGATTGGGAAAGTATGGTTCTGATGAACAGGTATTGGCTTGATATATAGGATCATTTTTATTGTCATCTGAAGCATTATCAGTTTCAGTTAGGTCAGATTCAGAGTTATCACCTAAGGTCGTATCTGCATATACTGGTACAGGGAACTGTTCATTGTGTAAGACAGGTCTTGTTACAGATTGTGAATTCGGATACTTAACAGTATGTTTTTTTTTAGATGTGATTCCTTTAATATTAGTCAAAAAGAAATAACAATCACTTAAATGATTATTCGGTTCCCTCCAAACCATGGGAATTGCAAATGGTTTGGAATACGGTATGTACCATTTTTCCACCCAGTCAGCAATCTCACACGAAACACAGCATGTATAAGAGCTATCAAAATCACCAGCCTGACACCCAAAGTAAAGTTGATAACACTTCTTTACGAGTGGAGTCAATTTCGCCTCTGAGACTTCAAGGTCAGCTCACCACAAACATAGCAGAAACTGTCTACATGATTTACACACTTTCTTAGCATGATGAAAAAACAAAGCACTAAAACACTGCATACACAATACTACTGAACAAACTCACAGTCAGCTCAATACTGACACATCACAATGCCAGATGAACAGGTCTGAGCATGTCCAAAAATGAATGAACCTGCACAGCCTTGTTTTATGGTGCTTCAGCGTAATATTACAAATAAAATTTCCTTAAATACAGCTTGGATAAAATCGCTACATATGAGGTAAAGGTTCCTATGATAGGCAAAAAAAACGCTAAAATCAGATTTTAAAAAGTAGCTGTCACATAACAACTGTGCCTGATGGAAAAATTCAGACTAAATATCTGAGTTCAGTATGAAAAACTGCACTAGATTCACTAATCAAATTTCTTGTGAAGAAAACCTTGTCGGCCAGTGTAATTAGACCCTTGTAGACTTATGGTTTAGAGCTTTGGGGCTCCACTAAACCATCGAATTCCTCTCATATTCAATCCTTAAAATCCAAAATACTTCGTAGAATCCCCAATTCTCAATTACATTGGGTAGTTCCTCTACTTGCCTTTATCTCGTATCATTATTCATCTTTCATTATATTTACTGGATGTATTCTATCATGCAGTTGTAAATTTCATTAAATAACTTAAATAAAAAAAAAAGACAATAAAGGTTCAACTCGGTTCTATGGCTCTTGAAATAAACGAAACCAAACAGATCCTATTGATTTGAGGAAGAATTTTAATATAATTTATATTATTGCTGCTTTAAATAGATTATAATTGTCGAATCTTGTGACCTGTTATGCTTGTGATCATAAGATATACTCCAGGTATCCTTGTCAGAAATCGGTCCCATTGTATTTTAAAATATAAATGTTTTAAATACTTTATTTGAAAAGAAAACATATGACGAGGACCGGAGCCCGGGTCTCTCACGAATCCGTCGTAGTGCTTAGACACCTCAGCCATCCTGGTTCGCTTCTCGGTCAGACGTATCCTTTCTTTTCACTGATCATATATCTCCGTGTTTTCACAATTTGCGATATATACACACGGGGAGAATGTTTTAAATATTCAAAAATTTATAACATCTAGCAATAAAATAAAATATATAAATTATAAATGTTTTAGTGTGGCCACCTGCGGTGTATTGGTTAGGACAACAACTCACTATGCCATGATCGACAGTTCGCAGCCAGTCTCTGGTGACCTAGTAATTTTTTAAAACAATTAAAAAATCGTTGGTTATGCTGTCTTCGAATAAAATGGCGATTCCAGGCATATTCGGTGTGAGTTTCTCGTTAAAGATCTCTATCGTAATTATACATGGGTTAAAATTTAAGACTCCCATTGTAGCATTGTTCGATTAGACATAGCAGCACAAGGTGACGTTAAATGAACAAACAATTATTTATGTCACAACTTAAACGTATTATATTTGTATCCTTAGCTACATAGATCAGTATCAATTCCGCAGGATGTCACTTCGATTTAAGTCACGACAAGTTTTAACTTTTCATTCGTTGCCTTTTCGATGTTCTCAAAAAATAAAATTTATTGAGAGTAAAGTATGGAAAAAATAATGGCATATATATATATATATATATATATATATATATATATATATATATATATATATATATAGAGAGAGAGAGAGAGAGAGAGAGAGAGAGAGATTTTGGTAATCATTTTATCAAGAAATAAACTTTCAACTTACATTTCGAAATATAGATTATACTAGCCTATATAATATAGATTATTCTGATGTATAACCTATATTACTGTAAAGTTTCATCCAAATCCGTTCTGTAGTTTTTGCGTGAAAGAGAGACAAACATACAAACTTTCACATTTATAACATTAGTAAGATATATTAGTTGCAACGTTTATTTCTTGATGAAATGATTACAGACTTTTACACATTTCCCATAACTGCATTATTTTTTCCATAGAAAGCTCTCGATGATTTGTATGCATGGAGGATGTTGAAAAGAAAACTCGAAGATTTTTTTTATAACACGATTTATTGTTTTATTTCTTTTCTTACCGTTGAAATAACATTATTTGCTTCAACTTAAATAATAATATTATTGCAAAAACTATGAAAACGCTTACGTATTAAATATAAAAATACTATTTAAAAGGAACTTAGCCAAGTTAAGATTTATTTAGGTGACTAAGGTGACAAATAGGGACTCGAACAAAAGAAATGGGAGCCATATTTTATCCATTTATTGCGCTATCACACTTTCCTGAAATGAAAAACGATCAGGCCATCTTTCATTTCTTGAAAAGCACTTCGGCCGATAACCAAGTTGCTGCGATTTGACAGACCTGTAATGAAGGTTTTTGTCTCCTTACATCATCGCTATCAGGGGTTCGTTTCCGGTATAGAAGGGTGATAATTTATTATGTCAATAGTAAAGCATACATTCATTTAATTTATCATCACACCATTGTGTTAGCTGTCGTATATATGGTAAGCAGGGCAGTTAAGTTGCTGTGTTGAAGATCATGGGTTCGAAGTAATAAATTACTTAATATTTAAAAACCATAGATGAACCTGCGGGTTCTGCAGACCCTTCTTGACCTCATCCAGCCACTATAAACTAGGCACCTTAGATCTGAGGAAACCTGGGGTTTCAGCATGATCTCAGCCAAATCACCTCCCTGTACAACCGTTTTCCTAGATACAGTGCAGTCATTACCATATATTGAACTCGAAACCCTTCAAGTGTTTTAGTGATACGGATTTTTTAAAATATATAAAATAAATGTATTCTGTAAATAAAATTAGAAAGAGAGGGGAAAATTAAATAAAATTAGAGAGAGAGAGGAAAAATTGAATAAAACCATTTTTAATCTGTAATGCGGTTAAATAAAGTTGTTATGCTTTTGATTTTGAATGGACACTCAAACCAAAGGAAAACAACATTTCGTTGAAAAACGAACAACATGCTGCCCCACCGAAAAACAAAAACTGAATAACCAAAACATTTAGATGTTACTTTGCACTAATCAATAAAACAAAACAATTTTTTAAATTTATATAATTAATATTATTTTCTCTAACATGATTTCATCATTTGTATGATTAAAGTATTTTTGTAATAACGATTGCTTAATATTGTTCTTATTTTAAAACTTACGATACACAGTAATAGCTCATGTATGATATTTTTTGACGTTACATTTTAATACATTAATTTTCTTTAAAATATATATAATTCCTTCAGTAAATCTAACTTACAAAGTATCCTACATTAATATCAATTCAAATAATTCAGAATTCAACATTATATAAATATAGTAATGAACGATTCTTGTTTCTATCCTTTTATAGGTTTATTCATTAAATTAGATTTTGAACATATATATCAGAATAAATTTGTTTATATATAATGCTATGTTTTAAAGTCTTAAATATATTTTAAATATTCTATTTGATTTGGGGAAGCCAGAGATGATTTAAGATGATTACTAAAATTATTATTTCTCAAACGTCCTAACCTTATTCATTATTAGATTCTTTTCTAGAGGTTGGTTGTGTGTTTGCCAATTTACTAATTAATTAAATCAATAATATATTATTCATAAATACATATTGCATCTGGGTTAAATAAGCACCAAAAGAATCATAATGAATATACTTTATTAATTTCTATTTCTGTTTTAGTTTGGAGACTTAAGGCTTTTCGTTGGAATTTTTCCACGGTCTTAACATTTATGTAAGGTCCCTTTTTAGTTTTCAATATTAATATGTTTTGTGGAATAGCCGTAGGTCCACTGGTTTCATGATAATATTTTTTTTTTCTTGCATTTTTACTTTCATTTTTTCATATGGTCTTTCGTCTTAAGTTTTGTGTTGTACCTTGAGGATGCCTGAATGGGCGAAATATTGGACAGATAATTTCTATTTCTGTTTTAGTTTGGAGACTTAAGGACTTTTCGTTGGAATTTTTTCACGGTCTTATACTTTATTAATACAATTTGAAATACGATTAATGATTCAGATATACATAGAGGTTAGCCATAAAATACATACATAATTTAAATTACGATTTATCTTCTAGAACATGGGTATATTACGTCTACAGGTAAGATCTCGAACTGGCCATTCGGATACTCCTGCGCCAGAATCGTACACCGGCCTCCTTCCGTATTCCTTCCTCTTCGGGATCTCGTCAGAGAGTCCTTTTTCAAAGGTGAAGTTAATGAGTTTTTGCTGATATAATTATACTAACACGCAGTCACTATATGCTTCCAGGCACACTTCTCTTATCTATATCATCCAAGGTAAATATATAAGAAATGTTTCATTAATCCTACATTTTCATCTGAACCTCAATTATCAATAACTGGCGACCCACCTCTGTTTTGCACGGGTAGGATGACATATTGTGCCTACATGTTTGTCTGCCTAATGTATTTTATTATGTAGCTATTATAAACAAAAAAGATTAGCGCGAACAGACAGACAGACACGGCCAAGGAATTTGTTTTATAATATGTATAGATAGATAGATAAGAGATTTTAGGCAGCGTCTTCAATGAAACCTCCCAGGCGGCTATACTTTTTCCAACATTTCCGACAATTATCGTCATATTCCAACCCATTTACACAAAACCTCGAAAAATTATAAACCTAAACCTTTCTGGGGTATCACTCTATCTATTGGCGAAAACCGCATGAAAATCCGCGCAGTAATACAATAACTAATAAACTCAACAGTTTACTGCGAACAAACGGGGGAATAAATATTCGGAACAAATCTAAAAATATAATTGATAATCCTCCAAATCTGAAATAAATGCCAATTGGATTGATATTAATCTGGTACTAATTGATATTTCATCCACAAGCTCTTATCAATATATAATATATCTAATATTTTGATTATAATATGTACAAGGGTTAATAATTTACTAAAATCAAAAAAATTGATTAATAGTCATCCATATACAAAACTTACTTAGATACCTCTAATACTATATACTACCACTTAAAACTGGTACATAACAAAACCCATTCAACATTCAAGTACATATACACATATACACACATGTTTAATAATAATATCTTTACATTGTAGGTTCAAGACCAAGTGTTACAGATTATTATTATTAATTCTACCATGAATCATAGCTGTAAGAACTACAGACAGATTTGAAATTCATGCAGTCTCATTAAAACGCGTACCCACGATAGAATTAGCCGGAGGTTTAGTGTTCTCTCAGCCTAGTTTCTTCCATTCACCCACATGGGCTTAGAAACAATTTAGTCATAAAAAAACAATAATCTCAAATTTTAAAGGGGAATAAATCGAAGCACAACTTTCTCTTTTTGGTTACATTCCAGAAGAAATTCTCTTTTTAAAACAGACTAATAAGGAATGCTATTGTTATACAGCATGTTACTTCAATCGTTATGGACTGATGCCACAGTAGAGTGTGGCTCGTGCGAAAAATCTCACTTACAGACTATTCAAATCTTCCAGTCGAAATGCCTACGTTGTATTACTTATTTATACAAGACTGAAAAGACGAGAAACTGCTCGACGTTTTCGCCTACTTCAACATTTACTGGACAAACGTTCAAAGCTCCCAATTAATTACAATAGACTCATTTACATGACAGTTATCAGACCTATTTGGACATACGGAGTTGAGCTTTGGGGCTCTACTGAACCATCCAATTCTGGTATCCAATCCTTACAATCGAAAATCCTCAATGCTCCTTATTATGTCACAAACAAACTCATCCATCATGATCTTAATATCCCATATGTTGCTGATTTGGTCCAAACTAGATACCTATTCTTCCATGACAGGCCCCATTCACACTTGAATCCGCTAGTCTCTCAACTTGATTCCCATACTATTCCTGATAACCCTCCGAGGCGTCTGAAAAGAAGATGGCCGCGAGACCTTCTACTATAGAGCTTGATTGGAGTGCTACCAATGGGTAGTTTCTCCACAAGTGTTTTTTGTTTTCATGTCATTTGTTCATATCAGCAAATTTAATTGATGTAATAGTATTACAGTTGTAAATATAAATAAATTTATCTAAAAAAAATATTACTTATTATCGTATCTAATATCTACTATAACAAACCATTACACAAATATTTAGAATTCGTGACAATGATTGCCGCCATTTAAAAACACCGTTCAAATAATGGTCACTCACCGAAACTTACTTATACAAACATTACTGGCAAACATTACCTCAGAATCCGACAGAGAGAACGAAAACACTTGGAGTGCTTCCAACTGATGGTTTTTCACATGAATCCCTAAGGGAAAGTTTTCAAAAGTAGACTATACAATAGGTGTCAAATGACATTTGTATAACATTTCTCAAATTAATATTTGTTATCATTATATTGGGGTAATCTCGGTATACAATGATCAACTATAAAGTCAGTATTCATCGGTTCATACCCAGCCCTACACTGCGAGTAGAAGTACTGTGCTTGAATCTGTTAAGTCCAGTGCTCAATAAAATGGAAATAAAAAAATAAAATGGTTCTTAAGAAAACATTCTAATTTAGAATTTTTAAAAAAAAATTATTTATTGATATTTACAACTGTATTACAATTATACAACGAGAAAATAGAATGCGTGTTACATAATGACATGAGAATGACAAGTAGAGAAACTACCCACTGGTAGTACTCAAATCAAAGTTCAAATAAGAAGGTCACGTGGCCATCTTCTTTTCAGACGCCTCGGAGGATTATTGGGAATTGAAGAGGAAGCTAGGTTTGAAACTAGAGGGTTTGAGTGGGAATAAAGTTTGCTATGAAAGGATAGATACCGGGTTCGGGCCAAATCAGCAACAAAAGGGACATTAAGGTCGGTATGGATGACTTTATTCTTAACAAAATAAGGAGCATTGAGGATTTTACGAAGGATTTTGGATTGTAAGGATTGGATACGACAGGAATTCGATGGCTTAGTGGAGCCCCAATTTAGAAAATACATTTTATTTCATATTGTAATTTGATAATGCGTAGTAATAAAAACGTTAAGAATCATTATGTATGTTTTCTTCAGTAGGGAATATTGATTACAATTTATTTTTCGCTTTGTATATTCCAATGATGGGTCTATGGGGCCAATTATTCCTATTATTACCCATTATTCCTTTATTTCCCATTATAAGAATCGTATAGTAGGAGGTAATGGTTGTCTGTAATAAAATAAATAGCTTTTCCATAACAAAATGATGTATAACTTTCATTAGGTTTTTTTATGTAGGTTAAAATTTCTTTAACTCACTGAAAAAAATTCACTATGATTATTTTGGCACAAAAAATAATAATAATAAATAAATAAAACACTAAAGTTCTTTATTTATAAGCGAGGCCTCTTCAATATTGCGATCTGAAAGGGTTAAAGTTTCTTCACCGTCTGCTCTCATTATAGATCTCAGATTTGCCACTCTTGCTAAAATAGATCGTCAGTCATTAACTCAACTGCCCTTCAAGGCTAAGTAGAACGGCGAAAGGAATTCCGACGGAAGAAACACTGGGCTAACTTTGAAATATTAAATAATGTCTAGGAAGTGCTAGAGATAATGAAATTGTTTTTGTTTTTTTAGTTACTATCATTTTTATTTACATAAAGTTAATACGTCAACATGAGTTAACGTAATAACTGATTTATAATTTAACAGAAGGAGGAGGAAGCTTTGTGTTTACCACGAATATTTTATATTATTGATAAATCGGAGCTATTTATATTCAAAATCGAGTTAAAACAATTTATTTAGCTTTTTAGTTCCTTTTATATGCTGGATCCAGACTTTTATATATTCCTTATTTCAGATATGCAAAATTTCTTTTATCCAAAGGAGCTTTCTATAAACATTTTTGATTTTGAATAATCAAAGGTATATACAGTGTAATCAATAAGGTTCCATAATAAATCAAAGAGATGTTTAACCAATCTGTGGTTTACATCCCATTAGGAGGAAACAGATGGCTCGTTGCTATGCATGACCCTGTGGACCAATCCCAGTGTATCATCAGGAGTTATTATTGGACATCAGCTGTCATCCCGATGAACCCTGGATTCGTCTCCGAACTACTCGGCAAGAATGGAGTTCGGATGAGGAAGATGACATCCACTGAAGCAGTCAACTATTTCACCATCGCCTCTCGAACAGAGATTCCTGAAACTTTTTTAATCGACACATAACTTTGAAGGAGAATTCTAATCATGCTCCCTGTACCGGAAATTACTTTCGCCAAACTTTTACTATCCAGCACACTAGAACAAAGTTTGAATTAGAATAGACGTTATAAATTGAATTCATAGGTGCCTCTAAACTCTGGGACAGCGGTGCTTTTATTGTTGTTTGTAATATGGTCAGTATTTTGCTATACATTGACTACTTAATATCTATATTAATTAATTAATCTCTCTCTCTCTCTCTCTCTCACTCTCTCCCTCTCTTATTATGACTAAATCTTTTACAATATATAAACATGGATCAAAGTTCCTTAACGCGGTGACAATTCGGATTTAGAGGGTAAAAAATTAAGTTATCTGGTAGAGATTATACAGAAGAATGGATTAGAAAAAACATCTGCTGGAGATCGAATTCTAAAAATTTATTAAGAAAAATCTACATCTAACAGTATATTCCCTGGAATGCAAAAATAAGACATTATAACACTTTCGTAAAAATGGAATGCCTCTCGATGAACTGTCCTTAAAAAGCTGAAGGTCCTGGAAAGAAAAATCTTGGTTGTAATTCTGACTGAAGACGAATGGAAACTGCGAGATAACAAAAAATCTACCTGAAAGTGAAAGGGAATTTCGAATAATATGCGGAAAATAGACAGAAATTTCTCAGACATTTATGCAAAATGAACAGGCATAGATTGGCCAAGCAAATATTCGATATCAGGAAATACCCATCTAGTATTTTTTTTTTAATTTTTGTAACACCGGTGTATTATCAAATATTCTATGGCGTAATACTAAAAGCGTTTAATCGATAATGTTTTAAATTAATAGTGTTTACATAAAATGCCAACTATTATTAAAATCATCCTGAATAGATTGAGATATGATCAATTACTATTTGTAATTTTCTTATTTTATTATTTATGGAGTGATCTACGTTGAATTACTTTATCTTAATTTTCTTCTTAAATATTACATAATTAATTACCAAATGAATTATGAAATATAAGTTACCATTTTAAAGAAATGGTTTTTAATAAAACTGAAATATTTTATTATTACTTAGTTGAGATTTAATAAAGATACATGAACTCGGGGTCTCAAGGAAGGGAGTATTTAGCTTCCTTTAATACAAGATTATCTTCATCGCACCACGTTTATTTAATCTGCCCAATTACCTGGTGAAACAACGAAATTGAGAAATTCTCTTAATAAAAATTTAATTTTAATTATGATTTCTTTTGATTAGCCTTCCATTTCTTCTCTACAGATGTGAAACTTGGCCTCTAACGCTAAAGGATGGACAATGTCTTTAGGTATTCGAAAATAAGGTGCTACGTAGAACATTCGGTCCAAAAAAAGATTAAACGACTGGGAAATATAGGAGATTCTATTACGCAGAATTGCGAAGCATGCATCCTGTAAATTTTATTCAGGTGATAGCGTCGCGAAGATTAAGTGTGCCTGTAAACTTTCTAGGCTTAGTAACGATCGAATTCCTAAGATGTTAACAGGCAATGTACCGATTGGGAAGCATTTGAGGGGTAGACCGAGGCGTAGATGGGAGGATTATGTTAATAGTGATCTGGCGGGTTTAGGTGGTGCTCCGTGGGTGGAGGTTTGTAAACGGAGATTGGTGGTATCGGCATCGAGCCTTTGGGTTCGCTAAGCCTTATATTTATTTATATCTATTTATAATTGATTAGACATAATTATTCAAATATTTATATTTAACTTACTAACTATTTTTTTAATATTTTAACAAATTTAAGAAGGAAAGAGCGTAATATAATCTAGTGAGATCAGTGACGCAGAAAAATAAGTCGTTTAGGTTTGCTGTCCATGATCATATATTGTTTATATTTTATGTTTCTTTTGGTCAGTATCGTAACCTAGATTTCGTCTTGGTGTCCATACAAGAAGGGAAAATAAATCAATGGATTAAACCCATGTTATGGGAGTGTGGTGAAGGTTACAAACAACTGGGTTGAACAAATATGTCAATATGAAAGGGAATTGCCACTGCCTCAATCACTTCTTTTATTTTATATCTTTTTATATTTATTCCTCCGGTTTGTTGCCGATTTGACCCGAAACAGTATTCAATCTTTTCAGGACAAACTTCATTACCACTCAAACCCACTAGTTTCAAAACTCGTAACCTATTCACTTCCTGATAATCCTCCGAGGCATCTGAAAAGAAAATGGTCTCGCGATCTTCTAATTTAAACTTCTTATACGAGTATTACCATAGGGTAGATTCTCTATTAGTCATTCCATGCCTATGTAAACATTCATTTTATTAACTTGTATTATTAAAAAAAAAGTAGTTAAAAAAAGTATACCATATTTTTTAAGACCGTGGAAAAATTCCAACGAAAAGCCCTTTCCAAACTAAAACAAAACATGAAATTATCTGTCCAATATTTCGCCTATTCAGGCATCCTCAGGGCAGAAAGAGAATAACAACAAAACAATAAATGAATGATCCATCCAAGAAACATCCTACCACCTCCAAGGCTCAAATGCAACTAATGAATCATAAGGAAGGTTACTCGACCTCGGCTGGGTAAGGTTAGATAAAAACAGTTGATAAATATTCCAGAATTTGAAAAAAAAACATACACTCACCAAACTTCAAAAAGCACAAGAGGAAAAAATAAAGAATAGTAAACAACAGAAAACAATAAGACAAAAGGCCATATGAAAATATGAAAGTAAAAATGCAAGAGGAATAAAAAAAAAAACATTATTAAGAAGCCCGTGGACTTATGGCTATTCCACAAATACTTGTCAATATTAATATACCATATACAGTAATATAAACTTAATAGAATATAGCAATTTGTTTTCTTTAATTGCAATGCCATTAAATTTAATTTAATTGCAATATTTACGGAGGATACCGTCATATTTTCGACCAATTCTGTCAGTACAAATATTACTAACAGTAACCATAATCAGAACGAGTTGAACTTTTTATCTGAATACTACTTCTGGGCAGTTTCTCTGCTTGCCTTTTTCTCGGGAGATGATTTATCTTTCATTATACGGCGTATTTACTTGATGTATTCAGTATACAATACCTGTGGTCTATTGGTTAGGGTAACAAACTACTAAATCCAAGATCGCGGGTTCGTAGCCCGGCAGGTGGCCCTAGGATTTTTTTAAGGGAGTAAAAAATTCTTAGTACCGCCGTCCTTCGGAAGGGACGTTACATGGGGGACCCGAGCATGTACGATGTCAGGTACTCGTTAAAAATCCCTAGCCTAATTAAACCTGGAAAGGCAAAATTTAAAGCTCCCACTGTAGCATCGTCCGATTAGCCATATCTGGCTTAAGGTGACGTTAAATGAACAAACTGCTATGTTTCTGCTCTTAAATATATTTTGAGTATATATATATATATATATATATTGATATTTGGGATGCCAGAGTCTTATTTAGGATGAGTACTCAAATTATTATTTATATGCCTTTATCTTAATTGGGTTCCTTTCCAAAGGCCTGTTCTTGTGTTTACCAATTTCCTCATCTATTATACCTTCAATATATTATTTATAAATAAATAGTGTATCTAGGGTATGTAAGCACCCATAGAATTACAATAAGGATCGTTTATTTATTCAGTTTCAAACAAGGTTAATGATTCGGATTTTAAATATATAGAAAGGATTGCCATAAAATGCCTTACAGAAAATTAATTTAACTTATCTGTGAACAGGGGTGGATTGGGTTACAGGTTGATCTTCGCCTTTGACATCTTCTCCGTCCGCTTCTCGTCTCGTCTCCCGAGTACCTCCTTCCTGCTCAGCCTTCGTCTCAAGAGTGGCCCCTTCCCCCTCCTTCCTTCTCCGGAACTTGACCATACAGGTTGCAGAGCAATAGATCTATTCTTTGTCCATAACATATTGCCTTTCATGTGTCCCGACATGACACATTTCCCCCACTCCGCATCCCTTTCATGGTCCCGGCAATATATAGCAAAACAAACAGTATACAATTGTAAATTTCAATAAATAGATTTTTTTTTAAATATTTATTCTATTTACAAATTAATAATTACTTTTTAGGTCATTATTTTACCGTTCTTATTTATTTATATTTCATTGGGAAATCGATTAGTTGCCTATCCCCAGCTGTTCTGTTTCTGTTTTGTTTGAGGAGTATTGTTTTATGTATTTTTGTTGTATGAAAATGGTGATTTTCACTTGAACTTTGTATTCCATTTCTCTAAGCGATACACTAATACATTTTTAAGTTTTTAAGGCTCCATTATTTATAAGAACCTCGCATCTAAATATATAATAATTTCTATGCTGATGTATATAAATTCAAATAGATACACTATTTTATTGTTTAAACTAAAGAATATTTCAATTAGGGTGAGGTCCGGACCACTCAGAACCTTATTTGATCTGGCTTGAGTACTGTAAAAATAATATTCATTTGTAGGGAAGCGATTTATCGTGCTTGCTCTGAAGCGTCATATTTTATTCCAAATTAAGACTTTCACCGTCTACACATTTTATAAGCTGGGTGGTACCTAAGATTCTCCAAATCCGAGAGGACCAATGAAATTTGCTAAATTTCATTATAATATGTTTTTATATTAGACTTGTGATTCGGCTTTGTAATTGGTTGGATCATCAAATTTTAAA
This sequence comes from Arma custos, assembly GCA_037127475.1. Classification (NCBI taxonomy): domain Eukaryota; kingdom Metazoa; phylum Arthropoda; class Insecta; order Hemiptera; family Pentatomidae; genus Arma; species Arma custos. Next base: position 208,255,340 of record CM073759.1, on the reverse strand, counting down.
TATCATTGTATGATAACGCATAAAAACCCTTTTGATAATCTTTACGACGTTTTAATTAAATTTAGTATTTCATATTCTGTATTAAAAATATAATGGAATAAAAAAAAGTAATGTCTTGTAAAAAATAAACAAAAAAAAAACCTTTGATTTGTTATATTAAAGGGACCATCCTAACTAACGAAGAGTAAAAACATCAACATCCCCTAACACCGATAATTATGAAAGCATGTGATGTGTTACTAATTCCATTGATTGGTTCCCGGTAGCAGACCAGAATCCCTTTCTATCCCAAGGAAAATTAAAAAGTGTAATGAAGCAATATCCTTCCAGCAACAGACAACAATTTGCTTTGCTAACTTGAAAAGAAATATCAATTAAAATTGTTGTAATATTGGTTCGTTTCATATGAAATGTCCTTGTCATAAGGAAAGGTTATTTAGTAAAACAACATTATGTAATCAAATATCCTCATTTTATACACCTTTTTCCAACATTTATCCTATTTTTAATCCCAGAACTGAAAAATTCAGTGTTGGGAAGAAATAAAATCTGAAAATATGGCTTGAGATTTGTTTTCAAAAATTTTACCCTTAAATAAGATTTCTTAGCAGATGGGAATCTGTTGGAGATACGAGTAGGTCTAGCAAATAAATGGGTGTTTGATTGTCGTAACCAAGCGCTTTTTGTTTCTTTACTGTCTGTCATGTAACTTGACATCTTGGCGATTCGATATAAGAGTATAGGTCAGATTAAGGAAAGCAGGCTGTTTTGATATGTTTCTGTTGAAATTCTGTCCTCCGGAGAGAATGGAAAAATAAATCATGTTTAATTAATCTGTGTTGCCAGCTGAAAATTTCTCAAACCAACCGCAAGTTAATTTATAATATATTTTCATTTAAGTAATTAACGAAATTCTAATTTAAATTTATTCTATGACCCTATAGTCCATAGTTTATGTCTTGCATTAAAATTTAAATGGATTTCTCCCTGAATAAACAACGATTTTTATTATTATTACTATTAATCCATTACTTTAGAGCTAATGTCTCAGTATTTTCCGAACATCATTACTGAAAGAGTGAAAACAAGTTTCAGGTGACCTCTTTGATAATAACTATTCGTTTGCGGAATGTTTGTTTTCAACTAAAACAACTGAAATAATATAATTGTCAAAGTATTACTTTTTAAAAATAAAACCTGCTTGTTTCTAAAGCTTTTTAAAATACGTGAACTGTTTTGGAATACACCTTGTACATATATATCCCACATTAGAATATACAGGGTGTCACATTTCAAGTGGATCAAATGTTTTTAACTTTTAAACAACAAAATTCAGAAAACGATTCCGGTTAAAGTTTTAGTTATTCAGGCCTAGTTTGAAGAAATAAAAAAATCATTTTTTGGTTTTTCATTTTAAATGCCAATATCGACGTTCAAAAAATGTAGTTTTCTCTTGACCCCCATTATCTTAATTTTTTTGGAATGTACAATCTAAAACATGTGAAAAATGTATGTAACATTTCATAGTTTAAGTAGAAAAAGTAATTCAAAGTTGACTACTTAAGTACGCCTCCTTTATGAGGAAACGTAAAGTAGCATTAAGTTATTTTATTTAAGAGTTTTTTGTCGAAATAACTTACTAATCAAGGTATTTTGAATCTTTCAGAAAATGTCTAGACGTTAAAAAACCTTCTGTTTCGACGTTTTTATAGAAAAAATTGTTAATTTTCTCCATACCTATGAAAGTTGTAGTTATTCAGGCCTAGTTTGAAGAAATATAAGAACTTTTTTTTTTTTTTACTTTAAATGGTCAATATCATAAAATGTAGTTTTCTCTTGATCTCCATTTATTTTTGTTTTTCTGAAATGTACAATACAAAACATGGGAAAAATGTATGTAACATTTTTTTCTATCTTTCATAGGTATGGAGAAAATTAACAATTTTTTCTATAAAAACATCGAAACAGGAGGTTTTTTAACGTCTAGACATTTTCTGAAAGATTCAAAATACCTTCATTAGTAAGTTATTTCGACAAAAAACTATTAAATAAAATAACTTACTGCTACATTACGTTTCCTCATAAAGGAGGCGTACTGAAGTATTCAACTTTGAATTACTTTTTCTACTTAAACTATGAAAAAAAAAAATGTTACATACATTTTTTCCATGTTTTGGATTGTACATTCCAAAAAAAATAAAGATAAATGGGGATCAAGAGAATACTACATTTTTTGAACGTCGATATTGGCATTTAAAATGAAAAACCAAAAAAATGATTTTTTTATTTCTTCAAACTAGGCCTGAATAACTACAGCTTTAACCGGAATCGTTTTCTGAATTTTCTTTCGTTTAAAAGTTAAAAATGTTTGTTCCATTTGAAATGTGACACCTTGTATATTCTAATGTGGGATATAAATGTACAAGGTGTGTTCGAATACAGTTACATACAAACATGGGAAAAATGTATGTAACATTTTTTCTATCTTTCATAGTTTAAGTAAAAAAAGCATTAAAATTTGAGTACTTTAGTATTTTATTTTTGTTTTTTAAGAGTTTTTTGTCGAAATAACTTACTAATCAAGGTATTTTGAATCTTTCAGAAAATATCTAGACGTTAAAATACCTCCTGTTTCGACGTTTTTATAGAAAAAATTGTTGATTGTCTCCATACCTATGAAAGATAGAAAAAAAATGTTACATACATTTTTCCCATGTTTTGTATTGTACATTTCAGAAAAGTAAAAATAAATGGAGATCAAGAGGACACTACATTTTTTGAAGGTCGATATTGACCATTTAAAGTAAAAAAAAAAAAATGTTTTTATATTTCTTCAAACTAGGCCTGGATAACTACAACCTCTACCTGAATCGTTTTTCAGAATTTTGTTTCGTTTAAAAGTTAAAAACGTTTGATCCACTTGAAATGGGACACCCTGTTTATAAATAGAGCTTACAGTGTATACCAAACATAAACATTATTAAACATACACATGAAGAATAATATACGACCGTTTAAAAGGATTAATTTGTTTAACACTTATTTCCGCCAGAGTCTAGTTTTTTAACAACTCTTTTTACCGCTAATCGGACGAGGTTACTATGGGAGTCCTAATCTTGGTCTATCCAGATATAATTAAGATAGGGATATTTAACAAGTACCTGCCATTGCACCATCTTGAGACCCCCATTTTACGTTCTTTCCGAAGGATGGCATAAGCAATGATTTTTACACCCTTAAAAAATTCTAGGGCCACTTGCCGGCTCGCGAAAATGCGATCATGGCTATAGAAGGTTGTCAATCAAATCTATATCTTTCCTATCACGTTGGTTATCGCAGATCAAATTTTAAGTGCCCGGATATACAGAAATTGAAGCAACGATATTTTGATTGGACGCTGAAATTGGACTTGGGATATTGCATCCTTCATTTCTAACAAAGCACTCACTATTCCATTACTGATCTTTTTGAGTATTTTCCTCACGTAGGACACTTACGGGTGTGATTAGGTAGTTCTAGATTTTTTTTTCTAGAATTTTTATTTAAACTGCAGGTGCAAGAAATATGCAATAAGTAAGTATAAAGTGCTGTTTCGTTGTTTTATAACTTTATTTATTTACAGCAATTATTTTTTACGAAAATGTTAATTGTTTTTTTTATTTTAATATAACCACACCAGAATAAAAATTATTAATCAAATCCCGAAACAGATCTCCTTTAGCACAAGACATTTATCAATCGTTTAAGTGCTTATAGTGGACAGTTTTAAGGTATTTGTCTGTAAAAGAGCTTAAAAATTCTTCGAGGCCTATTAGAATGCTCCACAATTCCGTGTTGTGTAACCTCCTAAATTTTCCTTTCGGGACAGGAGGTGCAACTATAGTATACCCACAATAAAATACTGACTTAGTATTGCTTTGAGGTATTGAGTATTTTGTTTAAATAAAACAATGATTTTTTTTTGGGTATTCTAGATTTGTATTTGACACAAAAATGTATTCAGAGTTTATTATAAACATATACTAATATCTATTTTATATTTATTATTCTTATGATGGTGATAGTTTTTAAATATTTTTATTTTGAAGAGAAAAGATTTGCCCAGGCCGAATTCCAACCCGGGTCGCCCACGTCTCTAGCGTGGTGCTCTAACCAACTAAGCTAACCAAGCTGGTAACACGGCTAGACAAACCCATTCTCTTCACCGATCCTAAATTCCCGTGTTAAAGGGTTAAGCATTCGAATAGTTAGTTAACTCTGAGAGTATAAACAGCTAGACTTATTAATATTATTCACGGAGATAGATCGGTTTAAAAGGGTAAAAAAGAATCAAGTATCTAGGAGATACAGTACCGGAGAATGGATTAGAGAAAGCAACATTTGGAGATAAAATTCTATAAATGAAAAAACATATGGATTAAATGTCTATAAAAAAATTCACATCTCTTGGACTCCCAACATAAAATATTATAAGACTATAGTAAAAGTAGAATGCCATTTTGACAGTAAGTGCCTCTCGATGATTCAATTCATTATGACTTCAGGGATGAAGACTTATGAAAACTGTGCAATAACAGAGAGATCTATTAGAGAGTGGAAACAATCTCGTATACTATGTGGAAAATGAGAGGCTAACATTCCTAAGATATCTGTGCAGAATAAACAATCATAGTTAGAACAAGAAAATATTGGACTGTATCTGGTAAAAGAACAGTTAAACATTACAGAGTCTCACATGCTAGAAAGAAGTGAATTTAAGACCGAAGCGATGAATTTGGAAGGAATTTAGGATGAAGAAAAACCAGAGAAGGTTGGACAAACTTGGACAGAAGATCAAAGGAAACATGCCAGTGAACGCATGAAAAAATATTGGGAGAAAAGGGCAAATCCAGCAGAAGGAAGGAAAGAAATAAAGCTATTGCGTGATCCTCTGTGGAAATACGAAAAAAAAGAATGATATAATAATTTTGTTTATATAAAGTTTGACGAAAATCAGTTATTTTTGTAACACATCTATTTAGAAAATTCACTATATTTATTATATAATTAATAATTGTAATATGTTTTATTTGTTCGGTATTTTTCTATATAATGAGAGAATACCCAACAACTTCATGTTAATCAGAAAAAAATGTTGAAAGATTTAAAAAAATGTATTTATTAAAACTTAGAACTACCTTGCAACAAGTAAATATTAAGAAATGATATGTAATGGCAAGTTAGTAAGTGCAAATAGAAAAACTACCCCCTAGAAGAACTCAAATAACAGATTTAAGTAAGATTATTATACCTATTGAGCTTTGAGAGGAGATAAAGTTCGTCATGAAAGGATTAATATAGGGTTCAGGCCAAATCATCAACAAATTGCACATTAACGTCATTATGGGAGACTCATTATTCTTAAAAAAGTAAGAAGCATTAAGGATTAAGGATTTTAAGGATTGGATACGAGAGGAATTCAATGGCTTAGTGGAGCTCTTGAGCTCTACTCCGTAAGTCCAGATGGGTCTTAGGATTGTCATGTATATGAGTGTTTTTTAATTAATTAAAAGCTTAGAGTGTTTGTCTAGTAAGTTTTGAAGTAGGTGGAAACGACAAGAAATTCATTTTAGTCTAATAATGTTCAATTTTTTAAATTGTTTTGTGACAATAAATATGTTGTCCTCACTTGCTCAAACAATGATCTCAGGGATAGATCCTTTGATCTGATTCATTTTTAAATAATAATATAAGATGCCACACTGAGACCATTACAATTAAGGTATATTAATAATATATCAATATGAAAAGTAAAAAGAGACCTAACATAAATGTTAAGACCGTGGAATAAAATTCCAACGTAAAGCCCTTAGTCTGCAAACTAAAACAGAAATTGAAATTAACTCTCTGTCCAATGTACAATATTTCGCCTATTCAGGCATCCTCAGGGTAGAAAGAGAATAACAGCAAAACAAAACATGAATAATGCACCTAAGAAACATCCCACCACCTCCAAAGCTCAGATGCAACTAATGAATCATAAGGAAGGTTACTCAATCCAGGTAGAATAAGGTTAGATAAAAACAGCTGATTAATACTCCAGAATTAGAAAATTCATTATACACTCACCAAACTTCAAAAAGCACAACAGGAAAAAATAAATAATAGTAAAGAACACAAAAACATAAGACAAAAGACCATATGAAAAAATGAAAGTAAAAATGCAAGAAAGAAAAAAAAAGACCATTATCAATAAAGCAGTGGACTTATGGCTATTCCACAATATATATAATATTGTAAAGGTAATGGTAACAGAGACCTTACATAAATGTTAAAACCGTTGAATAAAATCCAACGAAAAGCCCATGCTCTTGTGTTGTTTACTATTATTGAATTATTCCTGTTATGCTTTTTGAAGTTTAGTGAGTGCATGTTGAATTTTCTAATTCTGGAGTATTTATCAGCTGTTTTTATCTAACCTTATCCTGCCTGGGTCGAGTAACCTTCCTTATGATTCATTAGTTGCATTTGAGCCTTAGAGGTGGTGGGACACGTATTTCTTGGGTGCATTATTCATGCTTTGTTTTGTTGTTATTCTATTATGACGACGCCTGAATAAGCGAAATATTGGACAGATAATTTCAATATCTGTTTTAGTTATGGAGACATAAGTGCTTTTCGTTGGAATTTTTTTCCTTGGTCTTAATAATAATATATCATTATTATTAAAAAATAAATCCCTATCTTTTCCTATGGTGAACTTGGTTGATTCACTGGGAGTTGTTTAGTAAATAAAGATTCTATTACATGAGATAAAATTATTTTACTTTTATTATGTGTTGATCACGGTTACAAAAATTACATATGCTTGCTTACCGCTTGAAACTCTTCCTTAATGCTTATAATTGTGTTATTTATTATTTTAATTTAAGACACTAAGAGGCTTTTGTGTAAACAGAGATACCTGAAGAAATGTGCTCGGTAACCCTTCACAGATGTTTTTAAATTTTACTTGCATTTTTAATCTATGTGCTCGACTATAAAAGAGATGTAAGGCTGTGAAGTCTGGGGAGCAGCATCTTTTACGAAAAGAAAAAGATTGCAAACTTTTCAAAACAAGGTTCTAAGATTCGCAGTGGATGCCCCCTGGTTCATCAGAAACAGTCAACTGCACCGTGAACCACAAATAGAAACAATAGATGACCACATAAAAAAAAGATTCAGAAAATTTCATAGCCAACTACCAGCAGTTAAAGGAGCAATAAATTACAAGGTAGGAAAGCAGACATCATCTCGAAGACTAAAGCCCAGGTTACTACAGGACATCTAATTATAAGTTGTGTAATTATATATTTCTGTGATATTACAATTTTAAATTTATTTTACAGCTATTTTATATGTAGATTATTTTTTATACTTTTATATGTCACAATTCACTGTTATTTACATTTAACTAATACTTATAACGATGTATTTAGTTAGGGGTGTCTATTGTACGAGACTATACCCCCCAAAATCAATTGCTATCAACAATAAACAATCTATATTATAACAACCATCTAAGGCCCACCAGGCCGATCTGGTAAAAATAAATAAATAATAAAATAGAAAAATAGACTATAAAAGAGTTTATACTGACTGACAGACCATTGCAGAGTCAAAACGGCAGAAGCTACAGACCTGAAATTTGGACAGTAGGTACATTTTATAAGACCAACATGCAATAAGAAAGAATTTTTGAAAATTCATCCCCTAAGATGGTGAAAAGGGTGAACAACCTTTGTAATAAACATACGTCATTTTTGAAGCGAGCACAGTGAAAGTCTAGATTTAGCTTCTACATCTAAAATAAAGAATTCCATGTTTTTTTTATTTTTCTGAAAATCAACCCCAAAACGTGTAAGGTAGGGGAAATCGTGACATGTTAAGTTAGAGATATGAAAATAAGTAAGCAGGCTTTACTTTTAAACATAATCACAATGGTATATACGATTTTGCAAAATAAGCCTCCAGAAGCCTGGAACAAGGGATGAAAATTTGTATGAGACTTAGGTCAATTTTAATTTTAGATTCATTTTTACATTTAAAATAAAAAATTACGTGTTTTTTTTTATATTTTCAAAAATCAGCCCCTAAACGTTTAAAATAATAATAATGAAACAATAATAAGGGATGGGAATTTGTGTGGAACTTACCTCGCTTTTTGAGCGAGTGACAAAATTTTAGATTTACCAACATTTTTTGTTTAAAACGTGTTTTTTTGTTGTGCTAAGAATTGCTAATAGTAAGGAATCAAGTTGGTATTTTCACTATTGAAAGTATATTACCTATGTATATATAAAAGAGTTTGTCCTGACCATCACAGAGTCAAAACGGCATAAGCTACAGACTTAAAATGTGGACAGTAGGTACATTTTATAAGACCAACGTGCCTTTTTTCGAAAATTAATCCCTAAAAGTTTAAAATAGGGGATGAAATGATAATAATAAGGAATTATTAAAGGAATAGAAATGAGAATGCATTTAAAATCAATGATGTGCTTCTAGGGGCATTCGAAGGCGAGCTGATTGAAAACAAGTGAATAGATACAATAGTCGAAATTTAGGAAGCCATGCATTATTCCTCAGAATTTTGAATAATTTAAATCTCTCTGATCTACCAGCACAAAACCTTTTACATAAAGTGGGGCACCTGTAATGCTACTCCGAAATTTAAAACCTCCATAATTGTGCAATGGGACTAGACAGAAGTTAAAAGTTTTTCACAAAATATAGAACCTACTGCAATAACGGTTGTCAAGGAGAAACTGTTTTTTTCCAACGGAAACCTCTCATACCATCCGACTAAACATTTAAATTCAAGAGATTACAGTTTTGGATATTAAATGCTTGATTTCAATCGAAAACACATGGAAAATTCTGTAATTATGCCATTTTTTATTTAACAGGACATTTTATAAAAATGGATCAATAAAGGAATACAAATTTGAAGCCTGAATTGACAAATACATTAAGTAATTGTGAATAATATGGAGTATAATTTTAATTTGTGATGGAGTAGGTAGTTAGTCGATTCACTCTCCATTTAAACTCAACTTAAGTTTTTGTTCAATATCAACGCGGATGAAGTTGCGGACAAAAGCTAATTGTCACATATAGAGGAATATTCTCATTTTTGAGATATTATAATCATGCAGTCATTCACATTTTTGAGATAAATTATCTTCTAAAATTTATTTTAATATTTATTTATAAATAGTTCCTACTTCATAATTCAGTTGATAAAGCAATGATATTTAATATTGAATGACTTACAATTATCATTTTTTAATGAATTAGCTCTCAAGCAGTCATTCACTTAAATATCTCTCACAAATAATTAATTAAATTGTTAATAAATCCGTCAAGAAGGTAAAACCTTTATTATGAAATTTCTAGAGAAAACTTTTTAATAAGCGGACCCGAGTGAATTACCGGTTGGATTGTAAGGAAAAGGGAATTCATTAAAATTCTGAGCTAACAAAGGCTAAAGAAGAGGATAAACCTCCCTCGTGACGACTCGGTCTTTCTAAACACGGCCGCGAACCTGTTACTTTAAATTAGGACTTAAAACTAGTAATATTAATAAAGTAACTGTTCTTTTAACACAGTTAAAAGTAAGCACTACTTTTAATTTTATAAATAACAAATAATTTTATAAATAAGTTTTTACTGTTTTTAATATCTTTGTTGCTGATGTTACATGCATTTCATTATTGTATTTGAATAATATATATTTTCTTATTTTTATATAATACTATTGAAATAGAATAAAACGTTTAAATCGTTTTACTATTAATAGGAATTAGTTCAAATCAATCAAAAATTTCAGAACAGACAACAATGGAATTAGAAAATGCCTTAAATAAAATCAATTGGGACATAATAGAGATTTCAGAAATAAGAAAGAAAAACATTACGATTCTAGAAAGAGACAGTGGGATATTTATGCACACCTCTTCTGAAAATGGCCAATATGGAGTGGGATTTTTTGATTTTTTGATATAAAAAACACTAAAAGGAAAGATTTTAGAATTTAAAGAAAATAACCACAGAATAGCTCAGAATTTTTAAGCAGAAAATCCTAAGCATTGTTCAAGTCCACGTCCCAACTGTTGATTCGACAGAAGAACATAAAATAGGACAAGAATTGCTCAAAATAATGTTAAGTGGCAGAAATTAATGTCGAACTCCTCTTCCCAATAGAGCTGGTCACTCCACTCAAGTTAGACATACTCCCAAAAGGGAAAGCCAATAAAGAGCTACTATATTATTACATTAATTAAGTCATTATTCAACAAGAAAAATATTATTATTCATTATTGTTATTTAAGTTACAATATTAGGTACTATACAAGTATGTATATGTTTTTATAAATATTAGTAGTTTTTGTAAACCTATAATAATAATAAAGTCTTAATTCATTTATTCATTATTAATAGGATATCCCACTGATTCCTGTAGAACGAATCCGATACATAGAATTACTTCTTGACACACGATTAACTTGAAATCTTCATACTGATCTGAAGAGAGAAGAACCTGACCGCCGTTTCTTGCTACTGGAATACACAGTAGACAAACGCACCTAGCTCTCAATAAAGTACAAAGGACTCATTATTATTATTAATCATATTTCATTATCATGATTATCATTAGACCTATTTGGACTTACGTAGTAGAGCTTGGGGCTCCACTAAACCATCGAATTTCTCTCGTATTCAATCCTTACAATCCAAAATCCTTCATAAACTCCTAAATGCTCCTTACTTTATTACGAATAAAGTCAGTCATCCATAATGCTCTCGATGACCCATTTGTTGCTGATTTGACCCAAGCCCGAGACCAGAATTTTCATAACAAACTTAATTCCCACTCAAACCCAATAGCTTCAAACCTAACTACTTCTTTAATTAATTACCGATAAAACTCCGAGGAGTCTGAAAAGAAGATGGGGTCGTGACCTTCTAAGTTAAATTTATTATTTGAGTACTACCAGTTAGTAGTTTCTATTAAATTTATCCTTTATCCATGATATAATATACCATTCCTGACATTATAATTACTCGTTGCACTGGTATAATACAGTTGTAAATTTAAATAAATAAATTAAAACAAAACAACTATGAATAGGATTCATATAAATTAAAAAAAAATAATATTCTACCGTATTTAATAAAAAATAAATGTAAGTAACGAATAAGTAAAGATAATATATTCTTTTAAGGCTTAGAGAGAATTATTAATATGTAAACAGCGATCAATATATCAAGAAAATCAACAATGATTGTTAATAAAAAGCACGCTGTAAAAAAAAAAAATCAGAATCCACTTCAGATAACTTCACAAACAAACCAATTCATTTGAATCCAATAAAAATATTTTAAAAATGTATTTATTAAAATTAAAATTAAATTAAAGTGACGTTAAATGAACTAACTAACTTAATGTGGATAAGCCTCAGTGGATTATCAGGAAATTAGAAGGTTGCAAATTTTGAAAAAAGTGGACTTGAGTGGAAATAAAGTTTTTCATGAACGGATTGATTGAAGTTCAGGTCAAATAAGCAACTAATGGGTAATTGAGGCTAGTATGGATTTCTTTATTCGTAGCAAAGCTCATAAGCTTGAGGACAGTACGAAGGAATTTGGATTGTAAGGATTGGATACGGGAGCAAGCCGAGTTTAGTGGAACTCCAAAACTCCATAATAGGTCATATGATAGTCATGTATATGAATCTACTGTAATTAGAGTATTTGTCTAGTAATTGATGAAGTAGTATGAAACGGCAGTTTCTTGTCTTTTTACTGTAGTACCGATAACGTTGATCAGGTAATTTCTTTTTTCGTAAAAAGAAGGCAGATCCCAGACGATGGAATTATGTCTGATGGAAAAATAAATAATCTAGCTTCCAAAGCAGGTTTCGAACCTAAGATATTTAGTTATCACTGGGAAACTTCCGTCGAACGTAAATGGAAAAATTATGCGTTATTCCGATAGGTGACCAACCTTTCCTTAGGGGCGACCTGTGGTCTAGTGGTTAGCGTAACAAACTACTAAGCACAAGATCGCGGATTCGTAACCCGGCAGGTGGCCCTAGGATTTTTTAAAGGGAGTAAAAAATCCTTAGTTCCGCCGTCCTTCGGAAGGGACGTTACACCGGGTCCCGAGCCTGTAAGATGTCAGGTACTCGTTAGAAATCCCTACCCTGATGAAACCTGGATAGGGAAAATTTACCGCTCCCACTGTATCATCGTCCGATTAGCCATAGCAGCAAAAAGTGACGTTAAATAAACAAACCATAACAAACTTTTGTTAACGAGAGCAAAGTTTGAGGGATTCATTCCGTGGGTCCGCTATGAAATAACTTTCAACTCCCTCAGGTCGGATTCAAACCGACCGTATAGAGGTCACTGAGGTGACATATTATTACATAGTTAACAAACTTATGAACGATGAAATGATTATCCATGAATAATAATAATTCTATTATATCCCTGCATTATACACCAGCAGTGACGATTATGAAAATTTTATATAATTATTTTCGTATTATTTTACACAAAGGTATGGCTACATGAGACGTTTATTTTGGAAGTGGCCTACCTTCATTTATCTTCAAATCGAGATATTTAAGGGTTTGCGTTTCAATAAATTTAAAAATATACGTATAGGATACAAATGGTCATATTGCTTAATTATATCTAAGGGTGTTAAATTTATGGTTCCTATTAAAATAGTAACAATTATTAAGACAATAATGAGCGTTTTCTTACCAAGAATGGAGTTAGGCCACTTTCAAAATTAACATCCAGATTCATTATAAAATTTGAAGGTACCCAAGTCCATTCAACATAATTTAAGATGCTTCATATTTTAAAAAAACAATACTCAATTTATTTTACATACCTTTAAAACACTTCGGAAACACAATTTATGCGATTCAAAACAGTTTTTTAAGTACAGAACATATAATATTAAAAAACATAAATTTTTTGCAAAACAATTTAGTCTCTTCTCTCGCGTGTGAAAGATATTTTGTGTTGAGATTTGAGTTCCGTGTGGAGTGGTCAGGTATGTATCGCAATAGGTCAATCATGTCCTTGAATTTTGCTATTGCAATTTGTTTGATATTTTTATAGAGTTGGTGTCAATACAATATTTTCGAATTTTCTTGGTCTACCCCGACGTGGTAATAAATACAGGAATTTCTCATTCATTGATGTCTTATAGAAAATTTTATACGGTTCATTTCTGACAAAACGCATCCAACATATTTGTAACCAGTTTACTGATTCTCCGTCAGAATTCTTTACCCTTTTAAAAATTGCGTCTTCTAATAATTCTAAAAATCTTTTCGTCTCATTTCATTTACAATAAAATCATTACCTTTCCGACCCTTCACCAATGCTTTCAGACATTATCAATAGTAAATATCTTGATATAAGTATATAATAAATAGAGTTAGGCCACTTTCAAACTGCACGATTCAGTTATTGAACTAATTCTGAAAACTTATCGAATTTGCTCGGAAAATAAGCAACCTGAAATGGTTCACTGATATATTATATGAAGTTGTACAGGTAACCATGGTAACCGGCAAAAAATTGAAAAACGGAGTTAGGCCAATTTCAAAATAAATGGCTCATATAAATGTGTAGTAAGCCCTCTTCATTTTGTGTTCATCTTTTATACCTACAGCTCCGGTGAATAAGTGGTCAAGTAGATATTCGTATTTTTGTCAAGAGTGAGTTACCTGTTTTTAGGGAGGTGGAACCGTGTACTTCTTGTAGTTTTTGGCTTGAAATGGAGTTATAATATAAGCAATTACTCTTTTTCAAGCCGATGTTTGACTTAGACTTTTATTCATTACGAAAATAATACGATTCCGCTTAGGTAAGTACAAAAAACTTATTTTGGAGAAAAATAAACTTAACCAAATATTCAGCGGGACTGTAGATCTATAATAACGCAATATCAAAATAAAAAAAAAGTTAAAGTAACAATTAAGGACAAATAAAAATATAGGGGACAAATAATTTACTTTGAATTCATATTTGAATTTTTCAAAAATAATTTAATTTAAAAAATCCGACTTCATATATAACTCTAATATTTTACAAATAAATCAAATGTATTTGCATTTCAAACAAAAAAAGATTGGTGAGTCCTTTATTGAGTTAACGTCTATGAATATTTATGAATATATTTAAAATTTATTTAGCTGCATTTCACAATAAATGAAAATCGAGACTAATTATTCAATAGATGCACTTTAGATATATATGTAAAATAGTTCATAAATAGGTAGGTAATGTAGAAGTAATATTGTAACCTACAGCTACTAGCTAATAAAAAGCTTTCTGTAACATATGTTTTATTTATATTTAGTCTTTTGTTTCATTGTTTCAATTGTCATACCATTACAATTCAAGAGTCTAAAGAAGATTCATTAATCCAGTTTATTCAGGTATTTTTTCTAATTGTAGTTTGGTTATTTGATTTTTGTTTTGTTTAATAAATGTTCAGACATTTGGATGTTTCAACTGAGATTCGTTCTTATTTACTAGAATACTTTTTTTTTTTACACGTACCACTGCAACCCGTGAATAGGTCTGAGGGTTCAGTACATGGTAGAGACTGTACCGTTTCACGGACAACGGTTCTGCAAGGAGGTGACTTGTCCTAGGTCACGCTCAATCACCAGATTTTCCCCCTTAATTTGGGTACACTATTATTATAATATTTTATAGAGGCTGGGTGAGCCCCAGGAGGGTCCTAGATCCTATATGATCCACCTCCGCTTGCAAACAGACTAAATAAAAGTCTTGGCCTGCAGAGGGGTTTGAACCAGGATTTCCGGAATGGCAACTCAGTGCTCTACCATTCCACTACCTATTTACTAGAATAAGTTATAAAATATTGAATAACACTTATACATTTTTCAGTTTACACTATATAGGGTGTCCCCAATTTAAATGGTAAAACTTCAGGAACTTATAGGAGACCGAAAAACTAAGACAAAAAGTCTTTTAGAGGTTTGCTCGTTTTTGCTTAGTTTTAGAGAAAATCGCAAAAAAAGAACAAAACAAGTTTTCATTTTTATACTTATTTATTTACATTATTATATTTATGTTATGTTCTTTTTAATGTAAATATTGCTCAAAATGTTGTCCTCTTGCACCAATGCAAGCATTACATCTAGCACTCACTTGATAAATTGCAGGTAAACATTGTTCTGATGATATTTGGTGCACTGCACATATGATTCGGTCTCTTAATTGCTCTCTTGAGTTGATTGACACCGAATAAACTTTCTGCTTCAAGGTTCCCCATAACAAGAACTCCATGGGTGTCATATCAGGTGATCTGGGTGGCCAAGGTACAACTCCTCCACGTCTAATCCATCGTTGTGGATTATTTATATCCAGCCAAGCTCGAGCAACTCTGCTATAATGAGCTGGACATCCATTGAGTTGGAACCACATTTCAATCCGCTGTTGTAAGGGAAGGTCATCTAAATAATTAGAAAAGTCGTTCTCCAAAAAATGTGTAAATGTGTTACCATTCAATCTTCCAGGTAAAAAATATGGTCCCACCAGTAATCCATTCCAAACTCCAAGCCAAACGTTAATAGCAAATTCATGCTGAAATCTATTCTCTCTAATAGCTCTGGGATTTGCAAGAGCCCGTAGATGATAATTTCTTTGATTAACAATCCCTCCTCTTGTTAAGGTAGCTTCAGCGGTCCATATAATTTTTAATTGAGATAAATTATAATCGCGAATTTTTTCAAAAACAAATAAAAGAATGTAAAGGATAACATTAAGTGTTTACATATCTCACTGCCTAGCCTGACGAACTTTGAAAGGTGATAATCGCTACCTGTGACATTTTTGTTTTGTTTCTTTTTTTGCGATTTTCTCTAAAACTAAGCAAAAACGAACAAATCTCTAAAGGACTTTTTGTCTTAGTTTTTCGGTCTTCTATAAGTTCCTGAAGTTTTGCCATTTAAATTCGGGACACCCTGTATATACATATGCATACACTAATATACTTACTGATTTCAGACACGCATGGATGTGAGCTTTCTGTATTTATACATGTAGAGTTGCATGTGACGGAATGAACATGCATGTCGTGATGTGAAGTGGAAAACACTCGACTACAACCAGGGTTCAATGTTGATAGGCTTCACCTTCACTAAGAACTTATTTAATTTTTTTACTTTTTCAACTGGTAGTTTATTAATTTATTATACTGAAATTTAAATTGTATTAAACAAAAACAATATCAAGTGCGAAATAATAATAAGGCTTTGCGAACCCCCAGCTCGATGCCGATACCAACCTCTGCTTCCACAATTTCGTCCACTAGACCACTTTTAAAACAATCCTCCTTAACTTCAAACCTTTACCTACCGTAACAAGGCTTATTAATTGTTAGGAATTCATTCGTTACTAGACACTAAAAATTTACAAGTCTATCTCAAACCAGTGGTCTCATTCTTTTTTCGTCAAAATATTTTACCCAAGTCCTTATCTTCTATTAAAATATTCTTGATCCTTAAGAGTTAGCGGACCAGTTTCAAACCCGTGAAGAAGGATTCGTACAGTCGGGAATATATAAAATATTGTTTTGAATAACCACTCTTGCTCGGACTGTTTCAAAACATTTAGAGAAATTGAATAACGAATAAGAAACTCATCGATGGAAACAATTTGGTGGGTTTTTTTTTTTATCACCAATGAGATCATTTTTTAATCCTCAAATCCATTTATGTTTGGGTCGATGGACAGATGGGTGATTACAGCCTAAAAGGTGTTATTTAAGTTAAGCTAGCATACCTTAGTGACGCGAAAACGTAACACTATATTTCATTAATCATTTTAGTGTCATAAAATCAATATTTTAACTGCGTTGCCTCACACGTTTTTAATTTCCCTTAACTACGTAGATTGACTCTCATTCATTTCTGAAAAATGGCAATTTCGTAGAAACATTATTGTGTCACTAAGGAAAGGAATTGCCACCGAGCAATGACAAATAGAGCATTTTCATTTGTGATCTACCAAAATTGAAATTTTTATTTTCGTTTGTTTATTTTTTTTCATAGTGATTAATAACCTTCCGGCAGAATCCAATATGCTTTCCCTAATATCTACGCAAATCGCTATCCATTGGGAGTTCTATTCAATCTCCTTTTGAAGTCTATTGAAGGGGAAATGGAAATAGGCTGGCCGTCTCTTTATTCACCGAAGAAATCATTAATGACCCATTGCTTCAATCGATTGTTTGCCTCGAATGGGAATATTTATATAGCCTCATTACAATCTCAATGTTTTTATTCATTTTTAGCCTATAAATAAACTCTTGACAAGATTGAATATTCTATATTCTATAAGCCTATAAGCACCAATAACAAAATATTTGCCTTTGTGATCTACTAAACTTAAATTTTCTTAAGTTATAATCATTATCATAAATAAACCACAAATGTGCTTATTTGTAGACATAGTTCAACCAGATGACTGATTTTATTTTAAGTGAAAAAAATTGACATTACTAAACTCGCGTCTTTTGTATTGAAATCTAAAAATAAGAATTTATAAAACTAATATATTTCCAACTCTTCTTTAGGGATGTGAAACGTGGCCGATAACACTTAAGGATGAACAAGGTCATAAGGTATTCGAAAATAAAGCGTAGAATATTCTGTCCAAAAAAGGATGATACTAAGAGATTACACTACGTTGAATTGTGAAGCATGCTTCCGGCTAATATTATTGAAGTGATAGCGTTACGAAGATAAAGATGGGCTTGCAAAGGTTCGGGGCTTAGAAACTAATCAATTCCTAAAAAGCTAATAAGCACTCTACCGATTGGGAAACGTCTGAGGGGTAGAGTGAAGCGTAAATGGAAGGATTTCGTTAAGAATGATCTGGCTGATTTGTGTTTGGGTTGTGGAAGGAATTTTGTAAGCAGAGATTGGATCGGCATCAGCCTTCGGGTACGCTAAGCCTTATTATTTTTATTGAATGCTTATTGTTGACCTTGATAATATAAGTGGAAGAAAGTGGTCCGGGTAGAGATCACAATTAATTTCTCGTAGAATTTCAGAAAAACTTTATTGATTAGCCAACGTTTCAACCCCCAGTCGAATATTCGATTAGACCAGTCTGTGCTTCAAGGCAGTGAGGACCTACCCCCCTCCCCCCCCCCCCACAGTCCTGAAGAAGACCTACCTAGTAGGTCGAAACGTTGGCTAATAAATAAAGTTTTTCTCAAATTCTACGAGAAATTCATTGTGACCTCTACCCGGACCACTTTCTTCCACTTATTATTTTTATTTTGGATCTCTCGTCTTATGCCGGATAAATACACCAACCAAACGGACCAAAGTCAAGGGTATGGTTCGTTTTATAATTAATTTGGAATTTTGAAGAATTATCTGAGGATGCTGGCAGTCCCCAGCATAACCGCTTTCTGTACTTTAAGTCTACAACTTATTTCCAGCGTCTTTATAGATCAAATCTTTTCGTCAGGAATAAAACCATTGCTAGATATAATAATCGGCAGTACTATTATTTCCAGTCAGTATTCAATCAGTAAATGATGCCTCAATTCCTCGTACAGCTCTTGGTACTTACGATTTTTTTTCGCTGAACGTTTTCGAAACATTATCAGCAGAAACCGCAACTTCGATGATGATGGCTTTCTTTATTTTTTATCTATGTCCAGTATGCCTGGTCTATTGAGGGGGATATTACGGTAAGGCATCATAGCTTTATCGCAGTACAGTTTGGTTTATACTTTTCCTAATATTGCCTGTGGCTGGTATCTGTAAAACGGCTTATGGAAGGCTTTTATCTATATTTTTGAGCTTATTATTCATAGTTAGTGAAGTATAAATTATTAGAGTGTACGAATGGTTTAGTAATAATTTGGTTTGGTTTTAAGTATTATTTACTTTATATTTATCATTTGATTTTTTGTATTACCAAACCTAATACAGTATATTGAACGATAAATGTTGACCTTGATAATATATGTGGAAGAAAGTGGTCCGGGTAGAGGTCACAATGAATTTCTCGTAGAATTGGAGAAAAACTTTATTGATTAGCCAACGTTTCAATAATGATAAATCCCCCAAAATAAAAAAAAAAAAGCCACTATTTTGGAATGCTAAAATACTGGAATATACAAAATCTTACACCTATTTAGGAGTCCCATTTTCATCCTCCGGAAGGTTCTTTCTGGCATCCGAGTATTTTATTGAAAAATCTAACGTAGCAGGTGCGAAAGTGAGAGACATTCTCAGAAGAGGTAAAAGTGGTGCATGGGAGACAAAAATAACACTCTTTGATTATATGGTATCCTCAACGCTCCTTTATACTGCAGAAATTTGGAGTTTAAACTGGTATTATACAAACATAGAAGTAGCTCAATTAAAATTCTTAAAATACCTATATTATTGGCCGAAATGCACTCCAAATTATATTGTACGCCTAGAAAAAGGTCGTAACCCACTTATCGTAACAATGCTAAAGAAAATTGTTAACTTCTGCCTAAAAATACTGTCTATCCCTGATTATAGATTACCCCGTAAATGTTTCGATAGACTTGTGGAGCTAGATAAAAAAAAACAGGACTTGACTTTTAACTGGATCTCACAACTTAAAATGGTAGCTACAACCCATCATATTGAAGAATATTTTGCAGAATTTCATAACCCCAATGTTTTATTAGCTAATGAACATGCTATTCTTGAAAAAGTACCAAATCATTTACTGTCGAAGGATATTGATAGAGCTCTTAACTCAAATTACAATCCAATATACAGAACTATTTGCACCTGTACCAATCCTCACTATGGACAGCGTGGAAAAATTAAACAACATTTTTTTCTATCTTCAGTTTATATGTAAAAATTCGGAATCCGGGCTTTAATTGTGGTTTATGGTTTCGGGTACTTCTACAATACAGTAAAACCTTGAATTAACGGAAAGCCCTGGTGCAAATATTTTTGTCCGTTATTTAAAGGTGTCCTTTAAAGGGAGGTTTTATTTTTTTATAAGTATGTATTTGTACAAATTAATTCTCTCTTATTCAATTTCCAATTTGTTTAAAAGGTAAGTAGAATAAAAAAAAAAAAACATCGCACGGTTTTTGAGTGTTCCCGAATTTTGTGTCCTACCGATATTGAGTATTTCCACTAGCGCACGTACCCTTCACTTTTCAAGGTCATAAAAGTCGATTACATTTTTTTTTGTTCTAAAGTGACTCTCTTACGTGAGGAAGACATTTTCAGCCGCCTGCCACGAGGGTTAGAACAGAACTAAATTTTAATAAAGCAAGTACGAGAATAAAAAAAAAAGTATTTATGTGGAAAACCTTTACTCAAAAGTAAACACAGCTGTCCCTGTTTCCTTAGACCGGAAACAACTAATTGTTTTCGAGAAACGGGAAAGGGATAAAGTCGTACTGTCCGTCTTTTAGAGGTTTTTTTAATCGATTTCTAACCAACACAGCCTGTCCGTGGCCGTTAATGAGAGGTTTCGTTAAATAGAGGTTCAAATGCCTTAAAAATTGTATTAAAATGTTGGTGCAGTGAAAATCAAAAATCGTCCGGTAATGGGGAGTGACCGCTATTTAGGGGTGTCCATTAGTAGAGGTTTTACTGTATCTTGATTGTAACGTATAGAAAGAATAAGATAACTGTTACAATAAAGTATCAGCGGGTTAGTACCTAAATACTTTAATTCCATTGTATTGTATTTATCTATTTCATTAGTTATATGCCTTATTTGCGTTATTTGTTTGGAAGATTGTTATTCTTTTGTTATATTTGATACTGTTCTGTTCTGACTAAAAATTTTGTTTATTTATTTATTAAACGAGGGTTGATTATTTAATTATTGTAAAATATTTACATACTGTAGATATTATATAACTGTAAATAAAAATAACTATAATTAAGTGACGATATGCTAATTACTAATTACTAAAAATTGACACTAAGTGGGCCAGACTCAATGGCTACAATGTTATACATTAAAGCCAATAAAGAATTTATTATTATTAACGTTTCAATAATGAAACAATGAGCAATGAATTATGTGTATCAAGCAAGTGTTACACCCCCAGCTCCCCCCGCAGCCCTGAAGAAGACCTACAAAGTAGGTCGAAACGTTGGCTAATCAATAAAGTTTTTCTCCAATTCTACGAGAAATTCATTGTGACCTCTACCCGGACCACTTTCTTCCACTACTATAGTTTATTTTTAGCAATCCATTAGCCCTTATACTTCAGGAATATATTATAAATTGATTAAAAGTATTTTAGTTCAGTGTTATATTTTGTAGACTGTCATCTACAATAAATAATAGATGACTATCGATCAAATGGTTATGAACGCACGATTACATTTGACCCATGTAACTCAATGCAAATTACTGTTCATCGGCAGATTATTTCAGTCTGTTATTGAATTCCATTGATCGGATAAGTATTGAATAAACGAAACCAGTCTGGCTGGTTATATATTCACTGTTTAAATAACAAATGAGTCATCCATTCCATATAATGATTGCGTTGAAGGAATGATTGGTATCTGTTCCCCAGGTTGTCGCTTCGAGTTGAGTTACATTATATTCGTTTCATTTTTAATATTGCCCAAGAAAATACAAGCTATAGTGAGCTTTATTATGGAAAGGTAATATCGGTAATCATTGATCTATAAATAAAAGTTTCAGCTAACAATTCGAAATATAAATGATATATTGTCCCTGCCATCGCAAAGTATGGAATGTGAATAAAATACAGTTTTCCTTTTCGGCTTATAGCAGTTGCTTGATAAAGAAAAGAAAGAAAGAAAGGATTCATAATTGATATAAAATTCATAAAGGGGCATTTATCAGTCACAAAAACAATGTAGAACGAATGTCATTGCTTTGACTATAACTTTTATTGAACCTTGAAACTGTTTTTTTTTTTTAATTCTCCTCAAAAGAACTGATTTTCACATTGGATAGTTGGAAATTGCAGGGACCATATGTTTGTTGAACTTTTCATTTCTGGATGAAATGTTACCGAAGTATACACACTAACCATAATTACATTCTCTTTTCCATACAAAAGCTAATTATAAATTTTAAGTATGTTTGGAAAATATTAAAAGAGAAATTATTGCGGAATAATTATCGAACCTGGACATTGAAACGAACAGGTTGTCTATTTATTCAGTTAAGAAACGTGGCTGGGTCGATGGACAGATAGATATAACCAGATTACTATTTATATAATTTTCTTTTTGTATACCAACAGGTACCTGATATCGTGGTATGATTGTCCGTAAACCAATATTTAATATTATATATCTATTAATTTTTTTGTCACTGGAATCTGTTAAAGAGGTTTTTCTAGCCCTGTTTTAGGCCTGGGACTGGATGTGAATGAGGGTAAGACTAAGATGATGGTCACAGTGGAAATGCCCCATCCTGCCCAATTCACCTATTTGGGTTGAATAGTGACGGAGAATAATGCACCTGAGGTCGAGATAAAGAAAAGAATATGGATGGCTAACAGGTGCTACGAATTCTCCTCATGGCTTCTATCACGGCAGACCAAGCTACAACTGTACAAAACATTAGTCCGCCCAGTTATTTTGTTTGGATCAGATACATGGGCAATGACCAAGCTGTTGAGCATGATCTCTCAGTATTCGAAAGAAAGATCCACCGAAGAATCTTCGGTGGAGTATACCTAGATGGAAACTGGCAAAGGAGAACAAACAACGAAGTTTACTCAATGTTCAACGAAGCAGATATTGTTTACTGCTTAAAAATTAGAAGACTGCGATGGGTCGGTCATCTGGCTAGAATGGAGGACGAGGCCATTCCAAAAAAGGCTTTAACAGAACCTCTGTACTGCACGAGAAGAAGGGTGAGACCGATGCTGAGGTGGTCGGATAGTGTAGAAAGAGACACTAGGGATATTCTGGGAGCAGATGCTGGATGACAGCTGCGAAAAATAGAGATGGCTGAAAGAAGATGGTAAAGGAGGCCAGGACTCGTCATCGAGTTGTAGCGCCATCAAATAATAATAATAATTCATGTTTTGTATTTTTTGTTTTGTACAGAGATGCTTTCTGTATTAGTTAAATGTGTATATTGTAATTTTTTAAAATTAATTTATTGATATTTATAATTGTAATTATATTACATCAAATAAATTTGATAATATGAACAAATGAAATGAAAACAAATAAATACTTGTGGAGAAACTACCCATCGGTAGCACTAAATAAATGTTGTAATTTATAATTTTTTTTTTGTTAAATATACATGAACTAATCATATATTTGTAACAAATACACAAAATTCCACTCATCAACACAATATCACCCTAATCCACTTGTTCATCCTCTTTCCTACTCTCTGTTACCCAGACTTGCTGTGAGAAGATTAAAAAGAATATGGCCAAGGGTCTTACTCAAGATCTATTTATCATTTCCAAAACTTCATGTTCCTCAAAATCAAATAGAAAAACACTAACTCATAGTTCAAATGTGCTGGATATGAATTCGTGACGGTACAAATGAAAAATAAAAGAATACGAATAAAAACAGGTACTGATAAACCTATTAATACCTGACTGAGTGCATCAAATTTACCAACAACAACCCATTAGATATACCATATCTAGTCTCAATGTCGTAGTGATCGATCGGAAGATTTTATCAATTCATTTTTGAATTCTATAGATTGAATATCGGAGTGGGGTAGTGTTTAGACTGTTGGGTTAGTACGGGTTGCTATGGGTTCCGGGCTCATTGTGGCTGTGGAAGATGAATTATTTAATTTGTAAAAGGCCCCGG
Source organism: Arma custos (assembly GCA_037127475.1). Lineage (NCBI taxonomy): Eukaryota > Metazoa > Arthropoda > Insecta > Hemiptera > Pentatomidae > Arma > Arma custos. The sequence goes on along the minus strand of CM073759.1, from coordinate 208,231,443 downwards.
ATAGACCCTAAGAAATCTAAATACCTAGGCCTAGCTTTTTCACATTGTACTCTTAATCGGGAGAAAAATAATAAAAATAAAAATATAATAATAATAAGCAAGATCTCGAGAAAATCACCTTCGTCCACAACTGTCCTAACAACAGTAGAGTCCCTAACACAGAATGAACTAAACAACATGTGTCGCAATGGGTACAGGTACATAAGCACACTTCTTAATAAGTACAGAGCTTAAGACCATGAGGATAAAAATTCTAAAATAAAAAGCACACTATTCTTTTTAAAACTTAAAAATATTGTCATTCTTATTAAAATGTATATACATTTTAATGTAGCGTTACCTAAGAAACTTCATGGGTTGTAGTGGAATTAACAAACGGTGGATAACTTGTTATATTATTTTTATATATATATACGATACAAAATTCAGAATAGATTTTAGATAAAAGTTGTTATTCAGGCCTAGTTTGAAGAAATAAAAAAACATTTTTTGGTTTTTCACTTTAAATGGTCAATATCGATCTTCAAAAAATGTAGTTTCCTCTTCACCCCCATTTATTTTTATTTTTCTGAAATGTACAATCCAATACATGGAAAAAATGTAAGTATAATTTTTTTTCTTTTTTCATAGTTTAGTAGAAAAAACATTCAAAGTTGACTGCTTTAGTATACCTCCTTTTCGGGGAAACGTAATGTAGCATTAGGTTATTTTATTTAAGATTTTTTAGTCGAAATACCTGGTATTAATCAAGGTAATTTGAATCTTTCAGAAAATGTCTGTACATTTAAAAACCTTCTGTGAAGACAGCATACTGAAGTAGTGAGCTTCAGATACTTCTTTTACTTGGCCTATGAAAGATATAAAAAAATTTTACATACATTTTGTTGTATTGTATATTTCAGGAAAATAAAAATAAATGGGGATCAGGAGGAAACTGCATTTTTTGAAGGTCGATATTGAAAAATCAATAAATGTATTTTTATTTCTTCAAACTAGGCCTGAATAACTACAGCTTTTATCTGAATCGTTTTTCTGAATTTTGTTTCCTTTAAAAGTTAAAGATGATTGATTCACTTGAAATGGAACACCGTGTATATATATATATATATATATATATATATATATATATATATATATATATATATATACATAGAGTATACAGTATGCTCTTGTATACTAACTGATAGACTTATTTACTATTGACTAAAATTTGCCAAGCTTTATACTCTTAAATACATTTTAAATATTCAAAATTGATTTTGGGATGCCAGAGTAATCATTTAGGATGATTAATCAATTTATTATTCTAACTTTAGTCTTAATTGGATTCCTTTTCAGAGGGCTGTCTTGTGTTTACTAATTTACCAATCAATTATACAATCAGTATATTATTCATAGTTAAATAGTGCATCTTGGTTAAGTAATTAGCAAAGGAATTAAAATAGATATACTTTATTAACTACGATTTTAAACAAGATTCATAATAATACGGTATATACATTGAGGATTACACTTAATGATTCAGATGTAATAGAGGATTGCCATTAAATATGACTTAAATTACGGACTTATCTGTGAAACAGGGGTCTTCAGTGTCTTCCGCACCGGCTTCCGTCTTCCGGTTCTTCAGTGCTTCCCCTTCATTTGTTCAGAGAGTGACCTTCCTAAAGTGGAGCCTCTGACCCCTCTCTTTTGGTTATTTCTTCACCCACCCTGACCATGTTGGAAAACCCTGTTGTTCGACCTACTTCTTGAAATGCCCATTTGTGCAAAAACATATTTATTTTTATAATTCCGCCCGGTTATATGGACTACTCTCTTACAAATTATACACTAAC